>JAQZBX010055713.1:0-18350 GCA_029593785.1 Cabassous unicinctus | reverse complement strand
TTTTTTTTTTTTTAAGATTTATTTATTTTATTTATTTATCCCCACCCCTTGCTGCTAGTGCTGCTGTGTCCATTCGCTACGTGTCTTCTCTGTGTCTACTTATCTCCCCCTTGCTGTGAGGTCTTGCCGCATCAGCCCACGGCGCCGCGCAAGCCACCCTGCCCTCACAAGGAGGCGCCGGGAAGCAAACCCGGGGCCTTTCATATGGTAAACGGGTGCACTATCCATTGCGCCACACCCGCTTCCTGCCGTGAGGTTGCTGCATCAGCCCACCGCACCGCTCAGGCCGGCGTGCCCTCACAAGGAGGCCTCGGGACGTGAACCCGGGCCTCCCATATGGTAAACGGGGGCTCTATCCACTGAGCCACACCCGCTTCCCCTAATTTTACTATTAATTCAAGTCCATGTTTTAACTTAGGGGTCACTGTTTGTGTTGTGTAGTTCTGTGAATTTTTAAAAAATTTTATTCTGTTACCATATATACAATGTAATAGCTCCCCCTTTTAGTCATTTTCATATATATATTTCAGTGCTGTTAATTGCATTCACAGTGTTGTGCTACCATCACCACCATCCATTACCAAAACATTTCCATCATTCCAAATAGGAGCCTTGTAAAATGTACAATTTTAAGCCTTAACTTACCATTCTCTCTCTCCACTCCTGTCCCCTGGTAACCTATATTCTAGATTCTAACTCTATGAGTTTGCTGATTCTAATTGTTTCAAATCAGTGAGATCATACAATATTTGTCCTTTTGTGTCTATCATATTTCACTCAGCATGATATGCCTTCAAGGTAGATTATATTGTTGCATGTGTCAGGACTTCATTCCTTTTAACAGCTGAATAATATTCCTTTGTGTATATACCGCATTTTATTTATGCATTCATCAGTTGATGGACACTTGTGTTGCTTCCATCTTTTGGCAATTTTGAATAATAACACTATTAACATCAGTGTGCAAATATGTGTTTGAGTTTCTGCTTTCAATTATTTTGGGTATATGCCTAGTGGTGGGGTTGTCAGGTCTTATGGTAATCCGATATTTAGCTTTCCGAAGTACCTTCAAACTGTTTTCCACAGTGGCTGAACCATATTACTTTGTCACCAGCAATAAAGTTTTCCTATTTTCCTGCATCCTCTCCAATGCTTATTTTCTATTTTTTTTTTTTTTTAATTCTAGTGAATGTGAAATGGCATCTCATGGTGACTTTTATTTATATTTTCCTGATTGCTAATGATGTTGATCATCTATTCATGTGCTTTCTGGCCATTTGTATATCTTCTTTGGAAAGATGTGTGTTTAAGTCTTTTACCCATTTTTTAATTGGGTTGTTTGTCTTTTTTTTTTAAAGATTTATTATTTATTTATTTATTTATCCCCCCCTTGCTGCTTGTGCTCGCTGTGTCCATTTGCTTTGTGTTTTTTCTGTGTCTGCTTGTCTCCTTCTGTTGCATCATCTTGCTGTGCCAGCTCACTGTGCCGACGCCGGCCGGCTTGCCTTCACCAGGAGACCCCGGGTATCGAACCTGGGGCCTCCCATATGGCAAACGGGAGCCCAACCAATTGAGCCACAGCCGCTTCCCTTTTTTTGTTGTTAAGTTAAAGGATTTCTTTATATATACTGGATATTGTAATACATGTGGTTTCCAAATATTTTCTTCCATTGTGTTGGTTGTCTTTTTATTTTCATGATAAAGTCCCTTGAGGAACAAAAGTTTTTATTTTGATGAGGTCCTATTTATCTATTTTTTCTTTTGTTGCTTGTGCTTTGGGTGTAAAGTCTAAGAAACCATTGCCTAATGCAAGGTCTTGAAGATACTTCCCTACATTTACTTCTAGGAGTTTGATAGTTCTAGCTCTTAGAATAGTCTGATCCATTTTTAGTTGATTTTTGTATATGGTGTGAAGTAGGGGCCCTTCTTTTTTTATTTTGCAAATGGAAATCCAGTTTTCATAGCACTATTTGCTGAAGAAACTCTTCTTTCCCAATTAATGTAGTCATTGCTACTTTGTCAAAAATCAGTTGGCCATAAATGTGAGGGCTGATTTCTGAGGTCTGAATTCTACATCATCGGTCTATATATAGGTCCTTGTGATGGTACTGTGCTGTTTTGATTACTGTGGCTTTGTAATAAGCTTTAAGTTAGGGAAGCATAAGTCCTCCAACTTCATTCTTCTTTTTCAAGATGGCTTTAGCTATTTGGGGTCCCCTTACCCTTCTACATATATGTAATGATTGAGTTTTCCATATCTGCAAAGATGGTGGTTGGAATTTTGATTGGGATTGCATTGAATCTGTAAATTGTTTCAGGTAGAATTGGCATCTTAACAATATTTAGTCTTCCAATCCATGAGTATGGAATGTCCCTAAATTTATTTAGGTCTTCTTTGATTTCTTTTAGCAATGTTTTGTAGTTTTCTGTGTACAAGTCCTTTACATCCTTGGTTAGATTTTTTCCTAGACATTTGATTCTTTTAGTTGCTATTGTGAATGAAATTTTTTTCTTGATTTCTTGTTCCAATTATTCGTTGCTTGTGTATAGAAACACTGCTGATTGTTTAGTATTGTTTATTAGCTCTAGGAGCTTTGTTGTGGATTTTTCAGGATTTTCTGTATATAGAATCATATCATCTGCAAATAGAGAAAGTTTGTCTTCTTCCTTTCCTATTTGGATGCCTTTTATTTATTTCTCTTGACTAATTTCTCTGGCAAGAACATCCAGTGCAATGTTGAATAACATGGTGACAGTGGACATCCTTGTCTAGTTTCTGATCTTAGAGGGAAAGTTTTGAGTCTTTTTCCATTATGTAGGATGTTAACTGTGGGCTTTTCACATATGCCCTTTATCATGTTGAGGAATTTTCCTTCTATTGCTAATGTTCTAAGTGTTTTCATCAAGAAGTGGTGCTGGATTTTGTCAAATGCCTTTTCTGCATCAATTGAGATGATCATGTGGTCTTTTCCTTCATTCTGTTAATGTAGTGTATTACATTAATTGATTTTTCTTATGTTGAACCATTCTTGCAAACCATTGATAAATTCCACTTGATCATGGTGTATAATTATTTTAATGTGCTGTTGGATTTAGTTTGCTAGTATTTTGTCGTTTTATTTTCCTGTGGTATCTTTATTATCCAGCTTTGGTATGTGAGTTCATAGATTGAGTTATGGAGTGTTCCCTTTTCTTGAATTTTTTAGAAGAATTTAAGAAGAATTGGAATTAAGTCTTCTTGGAATGTTTGGTAGAATTCCTCTGTGAAAATATCTGGTCCTGAGCTTATCTTTGTTGAGAGGTCTTTTTATTACTGATTCAGTCTCTTACTGGTAAGTGGTTTGTTGAGATCTTCTATTTCTTCATGAGTCTATGTAGGTAATTTGTATATTTCTAAGAATTTGCCCATTTCATCTAGATTATTCAATTTATTGGCATACTGTTGTTCATAGTATCTGCTGATAGTCTTTTTTATTCAATAGGGCCGATAGTAATGTCCCCCTTTTCATTTTTTTTATTTTCTTTATTTGTATTCTCTTTCTTTTTTCTGTCAGTCTAGCTAAAGGTTGTTGATTTTGTTGATCTTTTCAAAGAACCAACTTTTGGTTTTGTTGATTTTATTTTTTTCTATTTCATTTATCTCCACTCTAATCTTTGTTATTTCTTTCCTTCTGCTCACTTTGAGTTTAGTTTGCTCTTTTTTTCCTAGTTCTTCTAGTTTTGAGGTTAGGTCTCTTATTTGAAGTCTTTTTTCCTTAATGTATACATTTAGAATTATAAATCTCCCTCTCATCACTGCTTTTGTTGCTTCCCATAAGTTTTGGTATGTTATATTTTCATTTTCATTCACCCCAAGATGTTTCTAATTTCATTCCTGATGTCCTCTTTAACCCATTGGTTATTTAAGAATATGTAGTTTAATTTCCACATATCTGTGAATTTTTCTCTTTTTCCCTCTGTTATTGATTTCTAGCTTCATTCCATTGTGATCAGTGAAAACACATTGTATAATTTTAATAATTTTGAACTTAATGAGACTTGTTTTGTAACCCAACATATCATCTATCCTGGAGAATGATCCATGTGCATATAAGAAGAATATATATTCTGTTTTCATTGGGTGCAGTGTTCTATATATGTCTATTACATCTAGTTTGTTTAGTGAATCATTTGTCCTATACTTTCTTATTGATTTTCTGAACAGATGTTCAAAGTGAACATATTTTGAAAATATTTCATGAGTAGAAGTTTCTCAGAAGGAAAACATCACAAGCTACAAAGACAAAATTATTTAAATTAGTGAGGTTTCCTAGAAAGATAATGATTTGAAGCCATTTTGATAAGTTTTTGCTCACCATACATTTTGAATAGATCTGTCTGGATATAGATTGGCTCACCTTCTGGGTACCATACTATGGGAAATTCTGCTGCGTTGTCTGTAGGAAAAAAAAGTTTAATTGCATGACCAAATCACATACGCATTTTTCCAACATGATATAGAATTGTTATTGTGAAAATTAACAAATAATATCTCCAAAAATATTTGTGGGAATGAGTGTTATTGTATGTTCTAATTTGTGATTACATGTAGAACTATAAATTGTGACAGAAAAAAAAAGGGAAGATGGGGTGACTGGAACCCAGAAGAAAAAAATGCAGAGAGAATAAATGCTTGTGAATAGAAATGGTAGACAGGTTAGTGAGTGTTTCTCTGGGCCCGTGTCTAAGCTCCTGACAGGAGCAGATTCACTGTAAGGGAACAGGTGTTACAAATAAGAGAGGTGATGCTTCACACTGAAGATAAGCTTTGTCCTCTTCATATTTTGATAGATGGAGATGTTAAAGAATCTTTGAGGATGTGGTTCTTGCTCTGCCTGAACATATGCAAGCAGCTTCTGTTGCTTAAAACTTTTCAATAGCTTCCCATTCCACTTCCAAGAACTTCCAAGTTCCTTACCATGCCTTTCAAGGTCCTGTATGATCAGGCCCCTGATTATTTCTTTAAGCTACTCTTGTGCCTATCTGTCCCCTACTTTCTATACCCCAAGAGTGCTAGACAGGGATTCTTCCCCAGTGATGCCAAACCTTTCCCACTGCAAGCTCTTTGCACATGCTCTACCTCCAGTCTGAAATCTCTTCCCCGCTTTCTTCATATAGCTTTCTCCTTGGTGCCCTGCAGGTCAAAGTTAAATATCATGCTCAGGGAGGCATTTCTTAATCATTCTGTCCAACGTAGAGTTTTCCTCTCAACTCCCAGCCTCACAAGTTTATTTTCTATCATAGCCTCTTATTTATTTACTCTGTAATACCTTTTATAATTTTCAATTACTTCATTTTTCTGTTTACTATTTATGTGTTTGTTCTTAATCTCCTCCACCAGAACACAAGGTTTGTGACAGCATGGACCATCTTGTTCACTGGGCAGTGTCTGTCACATAATATGCACCAAGAGAAATCAGTTCAATGAAGGTAAAGAGCCAGCTGATTCTTCCATCAGGATTGCTGCATCTGAAACAGAAAAACCCTGGTACTATCTTGTGGGTAAGCTTTTTAACACAAAGTAAATTCCATATGCATAAAGAATTTAGATTATCAAAATCAAATGCATCAATTATTTTTATAGCAGAAAGAATTTACATGTCATATTTTGACAAATTTCAGATGGCTCGCCAATATTTTCATTTGCAAGAGTTTATCTAGATGGTGCATTTGTTAAATTGTGGTTTTAAAAGACTTCCAAATCTTTCCATTTTGTTCATTTGCCTAGGAGCTTTCTGTTTAGTGGAAAGAAGTGAATTTGGGCAGCAATTATCAGTGAGACTAGGAATTGTTCAAAGTATCAGAAGTAAGAATATTATTAGCAACAGATATTTAGAGACCTGAAATTCATATGATGACAGAGTTATCATAATCTATCAAATTTTATTTATTCTCAACATCTACACAATGAAATCTAACCACACAAATTGTTTATGTCATATTAGCTTTGGCTCTTTTTGTACGGTTTCATTGAAAATGTTGCAGGTTGCAACAAATATATTGTGTCCTTAATTAGATTCACTCATATAGGGTTAGCTTCCATAAAGGATACTGCTATTAACTTTGCCCTCCTTGTGAACCGCATCTGAAATAAAGGTCTTTGAAATATTTTGATATCCTTAGCTCGTTTGATTGTGATGGAAACATGGAAAATGCCTGTGTGTTGGGAGGGAATGACAACTTTTTTATTTTAAAGTTGTATTTTTACTTCCATCCTTAGACTCTATAGCACACTATTACAAATAATTACCATTATAATTTAGTCTCTCTGTAGAAGAATTCTATTTCATGTAATGCAATCATCATTCAATCTTGTATGTTCTTCCATTAAAATTTTTTAAAATGCCACCCAAATAATTCCCCACACGTTTAAATAAAGTGAGGTCTCCTAAAATAACAGTGCCAAAATTATGTAAGATTTATTTTTTTATGCTGTTAGAAACAATGGGAGACATATAAATGAATGGAGGGAAAGTTATTAATATGTTTAAGTAACTTTTTTGAGATTAATACTAAGGATCTCTACTCTAAGTTTTATCCAAATGAGAGATGGTTCTAGCAGTGTTAAATATTTTGATTTCAGACTTCCTCGAACTCATGCCTTAAATATTTTCCTTACACATTAAATTATTGTGCTGAACATGTATATTGATTCTCAAATTTCAGTGGGGTACTGAAGGTACTTTTAAAAAATGCAGATTTCCAACCACCAATCTGCAAAGTTGAATTCAGTAGTTTGAAGGTTAAGTTCCTAAAAATAAACATTCTAGGTGATTCTGGGGCTGGTGACCCATAGTCCACTGTGAGAAATCCTGCCATAGGTGTTATTTTTGGAAGCAAGGACAGAAATCCCAAATCATTTGGATATGATGATACAGTAAGAGATCCTTGGAAGTTGGGCCCAGGCAGTTAAATTCGCTTTCTGAGAACTCTGTGTTCCAATTGTGAGTTTGTTCCAGATACCCTCTCTCCCTAAAATATGTCTGTAGGAAAAGGCAAGGCTCCGACTTCCTGTATATTGTCAAGGCTATCACTGTCATTTAGGTTTGGAGAGCTAATTGAAGGGTCAAACTTAGAGGCCCTAAGCCTTGAAGAGGTTTTGATATTCCCTCATCTATAATATAAAAGGGTTTATTTTTCCAAGCATCATAAAAACTATATGCATGCTGAAATTTAAAAAATATGCATGCTGCAATTAAAATAGTTTCTTAAAGAAATTTTGGTTGCAAAAATTAAAGTTCTGAGTAAATTCATCAAAGCAGAATTGTTCGTTCACTTTGCCTCTGTCTCTTGCTGCTCTTGTTTTCTTGGTGCCCTTAAAGCCTGCTCACTCTGCCTACAAAGTAAGGCAACCCCGGCCTGACTGACGACCCTGTTTGATCTGATGGTCTCCCTATTCATTTAGGATGTCTAGAAGTTGTGGTGTATGTGTCAGTGCCCACAAAAAGCCATAGAGAAGGGGAAGGCCTGAGGGTAGGCTCCGGGCAGGTGCTGCTCATGCCCTGCTGGGGTGGAGTTTGATATGGGAGCTGGAGGGATCCAGTCTGGTGACTCAAGCTCCCTATCTGCCCACTTTCATCTGAGAGTAACCCAATGAAAGTAAAGAATAAGATCACATATTACCACTATTTTCTTCTCTCTTTTGTTTTTTAGAAAATTTAATTGAATTTTTAATATCAGAGATCAATGTCAATTGGGAAAAGTGAAGCCTGTGAGAATAGAAAAGTGAGACTGTTTCAATTATTTATTTCAATTACATGTGACAGCCTTCTAGAAAAAAGAGAAGACTATAACTCAGGTCTCTCTTTGGACACTGCTTACCATTTATCTTATGTTTTAATTTCAATAGGCAGATTAATTTCTCCTTAAGTACCAAGGTATATATTCACTATTCCTATAGAATTTTTCAGTCTAAGCAAAATGTTAAGTGAGGTATTGAAACTGCAAAAGAACACAGGCTTTTCAATTCTTATTTAAAACCTACCCCATTGACATACAGGTTCTTCTTTTCTACATTCACTGCAACATAAAGGACAGAAAAGAACTCTTTCATTTGTCTGGCAATCTTGGCTAGGAAGTTGTCATTTTAAACAAAAGAAAGTAATAGAGTTTCAGCTGAATTTATACTGCTAGAGGGTGGCCCAATAGAGTATTTCCTGTGTTTCAAGCACAAAGAGCTGGGATTTACCTGTATTATAAACCATTTTATCAACATATACATGAAATAACCAGCATTTCATGTACTTTGTTTTCTTCTTGCCATTCTATGTCAAGGAGTCAGTTGAAACAAAAGGAGAAGTAAAAAGGCTTTAAGATGAAGAAGGGGCCAGCAAGTTAACATTCTTAGAGAAACAGAGACAATTATAAGTAGGATGAGAAGCACTTTTTTTTTTGGTCATTTTCTCACAGGGAGGAAACTGTTACAGAAATGAGATTCGTTCTTTTGTGGAATCTTCAACAAGCTCTAAAGGGATAAATGGAGCAATGGGCACTAAACTTCACTGCCTTAATCTAAATCCAGCATATTAGAGGGAAAATGGAATAAAAATCTTCTAGACAGACAGGAATTTGGGGCCATTTTCTAGCTTAAACACTTGGCTTATAGGAGAGAAATCAAGGCCAGTGTCTCTTTCTCAGGCACCGCAGGTATGATCCAGGACAAAGGCACAGTGTCCATCCCCTTCCCTTTCACGCCCAAAAGGATGTCTCTTTGGAGAGGAGTGTTTATTTCTGTTGTTACCACAGCAGAAACAGGTCTATTTCTTCCTATATGCTCCTATTCCCAATCGAGGCATTATTTTATTATTTTTTCATTTTTATTTATTTATTTTTTTAGGAGGTACCAGAGAATGGACCCAGGACCTCGTATCTGGGAAACAGGCGCTCAACCACTGAGCTACATCTGCTCCCTGAGCTAGTAGTTTTGAACAGCAACTTTTTAAAGAATCAGGAAAGATACTGAGATACTGCAACATCAATGTCCCCCTCATTTGATGTGCAAAGCCTCATCCCTATTCTTTCTGAATTACTACTGTTTAGCTGGAATAATGTAGTGGTTAAAAGCTCAGGTTCTGCAGCAAGACTGTTCTAGTGTTGGCAATATCTACTGATATTGCCACCCAACAACTTTTCACCCTACTTCTGTTGATAGCAACCTCGATTACCTCAGGTAAACAATCCTCCATCTACATTCAGACGGCACTGCACCCTTGGCTCCAGATTTGGCCATTTAGTGCCTAACATGGTGCAGATTGCAGTGACCCCTGCAGCAACAGGCTCGTGACCTAACCAAAATAAATGGACCCAATGAGGCTTTTCTTGGGACTGCTGGGAAGGGGATAGTTGTGCTTTCCTGCTGTTCTTAGTTGAGCCTGACTATGAAGCTGGATCTGCTGAAGACATACTGACATCTCAAAAGGAAGGCTGTTAGAGAAGGGAGCCAAGAAACAGACAGCTGAGTAAGGATGCAGAGAGAGACACAGTATGCTGATAGCATTGTTTGACTTTCTTGTTAAATTCCTGCCCTAAAAAGCCAGCCCTAGCCCTGCTCCTAGACTTTTTAGTTATGGGTACTCATTAATTCCCTTTATCCTTATGCTGGGTTTTCTGTAATTTGACAAAGAATGATACCTAACCAATACAACTGAGTTCCAGTCCCAGCTCAATCACTTTCTACTGGGTGACTTTGGACAAGTAATTTATCTTCTTCTCTAAACATTACTTTCATTACTTTTGTAAAAAGTATACTTAAATGATATACCTAAGAGGTTTTTTTTTTGTTGTTGTTGTTTTCATGTAGATGAGGTGACGTTATGCTTTTCAAATGTTTAGAACATAGAAAATACTCAATTAACATGCAAAAGATAAATCATACCACCACCCTAATATTGTTAATCCAGGACAAAAAGAACTTTATCTCAAAAGAATTTTAAAAGCTGAGTGAACTTCTTTTGCCAATGTTATACAATTTCTTATAATGCTGAGGTGTCATCTAGTTCAAATCTCTTTCTTTCTCATTATATTTGATAGAAAGCCCTAAATCCCCTTAGGTTCAATAACTGCTATTTCATTACTTCTCAGCTCACCCCAATTTGACGTGAGGCTGATCTTAAATGAAGTATGTGGCAGCAGAGAAATGCACAAATAAAGAGGATCATGAGAAACTGTGAGATTTTTTTCAAAGAATATTAGATTAAGACTGATAAGGAAATGATGATAGCAAAAGTCAAAGTTCACTGATGAGGGTTCATGCAGAAAACATAAACATCAACCTCAGTCCTTCTCAACAGAGGAGCTAAATTAATTAAGGGGAATTAAGTGGTGAGATATTCTTCACATAGAGTCTTTCACCCTCTTCTCTTCTTTGTTTTCTCTTAGCTCTAACCTTTATGCAGATGATTCCCAAGTATACCTCTCAAGGTCTACCTTGAGATTTCTTAAGGTCCAATCTGTCACATCTCCAGGTCTCCATGAAATCATTGTTTATTTTTCTCATCTTTCTGTGTGGATATCCCAGTAGCTCAGGCTAGGCCTGGAATTAGACTCAAATTTTCCTTTATTTGGCATTATTTGTGTATTGACTCAACTGCCAAGTCCTTTAGATTCTATCTCTTGTATCCATCACTTTCTTTCATTTGTCTATGTCAATATCCTGGTTCAGATCCTTATTGATCCTGATTGGTTTCTAACTACCTTCCCTATATCCAGCCCCCATCTGTCTCATTTCCTTCCTTCCCTCCTTCCTTTTCTCTCTTTTATCCCATCTTTTCTGTCTTTTGACCTACTGATTCCTTAATAATTTTTCCTGAAAGACAATTCCCATCACATCCCTCCACTCTTTTGAGGGTCAACATTATCTTTGGCAGTGATGACCCCCAAATTTTGGATCTCATGGACCAATGAAAATAAATTAAGAATCCCAATATGAAGTTGCTAATTTTTATTTTGCTAAGTAAGAATGTTAGAATCCCTTACCAACTGCCATCTTCTCCTTCTCTGATCATCATTTCATGAAAAGGTACATTTGACTGATTCCAAATATAACCTTAGAATAAAAGCTATATCGTTATATTGAATGCATTTGTTTTATGGAAAAAAAAAAACAAAAAACCTTACAAGTTTTTCTTAATTTTCTCCCCAGTCAAATGAAAACTTAAACTTAAACAGTCACTGGCCCATGGCAGATTTTTGGGACACTAGCCTACAGAATAAAGTGAAAGTTCTGAGTATAGCCTTTGAAACCCACTCCACCTGGCCTAAACGAAACTTTAGTTTTTGTAAGCAAAATATGATTTTTCAGTGTTTCACAAGTTCATTTTGAAATTTCTTCTGAAATGCCTTGCCCATTCTCTTCCTTTTGTCTAACATGTAAGCCTCTTGATTAACCTCTACTTCTATCCCTCTCAATCCTTCAATTCATCCTTACTGAGAACCAGCTCACATGCTGCCTTTCTCCCCATTATGGTAATTCCCCTACTCATCATTAACTCCTTTTTTTTTTTGTTCTGTGATTCATAACACCTGGAGCCTTTACACCTGTCATCATCTACTTGCCATGTGCTATAGTATTATTACTTATGCACAATTTACTCTATGGGCAGGGAATATGTTTTATATCCCTTCATGTGCTTATGTGAGTGCCTTTATGAAGCAAATGCATAGTTAACATATGTGGAATTTGGGAATCTTAATTTTATAGGAAATGTAGTTTTTAGAAAGATATAAAAATAATATTACTCACAGTGTCTCATTCAGTATCAAAGGTTCAGAGACTGAAAGCATTCCTGTGCCAAAGGAATGAGATAATATAGGGATGAAGAAACCAGGCGTCTGATCCCACAAAGCCAACAGAAAAGGGTTGGGAGAGGAGTGCTGATCCTGCCAAAGGAATTGCAAGGTTGGAATCCTTTGGTTATTCCTGTCTGGTTGGCACTGAACGATGTGAGCTGATGGTCACTAAGGGAGTCCTAAGAGGGAGGCAGGTGGCCAGGTTTACCTTAACTGACTTGCAGGCCCACATTCCTATGTAGGGCTGCTTGCTGTTTAAGAGAAATGCCAAGGTAAGTGTAGAAGGTTGACAGGAAGACAAACAAAAGTCAAGCCACGTGGAATGGGATTAAAGCAGAACAAAGCACAAACACATTTTCTGACAACTCATGTGATTCCAACATATTTATTCCAAAGAGAAAAGTGCTTTGTCAATCTGACTGGGAAAGGATTAACAAGCTAAACATGTATGAATGACCTTTCCCCTGCAAGCAGGATATTCCTTGACTCTTTGCTCTGGTTCACAAGTAACAGAGTAGTAAGATAAAGAAAGTAGGGAGAAAGAAAAACAGAAGTGTGAAGGACCAAACCCATTCTACTAAAAGGAAATAAATCCAGAATTAAGACTATTTCTGCTCTGATACAAAAATGTTCTATCATTACCAATTGCCATGGAATTGGAAGCGTGATAGAATGATAAGAAGGCTTATTTATTTATTTGGTAAATGATTTGCATTTTAGCTAACTTGCCAACACTCATGCTGAAATTCTAGGAGACCAGAAAGCTGCCAGGATGTCCATCTGTGTAAAATGTTTCTAGTTGTGGAATATCCTAATTTGCACTTGCTAATGGAGATTCTGGCTGCTTGGAAGATCCTAAATCAACAGAGATGAAGAGATATGTGTTTTAATTTCCTTTGCTGCTCAAGAAAATACCATGAAATGGGTCTGGTTAAACAATGAGAATTTATTCACTTATGGTTTTGAAGCTAAAAGAATGTCCAACTCAAAGCATCATCAAGGTGATGCTTTCTTCCTGAAGACTGTGGCATCCTGGGGCTGGCTGCTGTCAATCCTTGGTCTCAGCTGGTCACATGGCAAGGCATGTGGCAGGGTTTTCTGGTCTTTCCAGTCCCTTTCGGGTTCTGTTGCTGTTCAGCTTCTGGCTGCTCCCTCTGTGGCTTTCTCTCTCTTTGTCTAAATTTCGTCCTCTCATAAAGGACCCCAGTAATGGGATTAAGACCCATCCTGGGACACACTTTAACTGAAGTAACCTTATTAAAATGTCCGACTTCCAATGGGTTGCCAGGAATGAATTAAGTTTAAGAACATGTTTTTCTGGGGTACATACCTTCAAACCATAACAAAACATTAATACCTGGCCAGCCTGTGACTGTAAAAAGAGGAAGGAATAAATTTTGAGAGAATCCATAGCATTTTTCTTGATCTTCCAGGGTGGGAACAAAAGGCTGTGTAACAGTAACATTTAGACTGTGATTTCAAATACTATAGTATACTTCATTTCCTAATCAAAAAAAAAAAAAAATAATGAAAATCTTAAGGAATTGAGAAGGATCTGAGCCTTGTCAGAGACAATAGATATTCTAACAGAGCACATGGTTTTACGAGGCATCAGAGCTACCTTTTTTTTCTTGATGCTTTCTTTTCTATTGGATCAAGAACTGCAAATAATATTCACGCTTATTCTTAGTCTTTTTTCTGCATAAATCATTCAATACTTAAGCTTAACTAAGAAACAAGTACAATCTTATGTTTCTGATCATTTCTTATCTCTGTTATTTGGAATTTGTGTATGCTATCTCTTCTCTAAGTGCATAAATACATATGGATTTTAACATGATTAGATTATAAAAATAAGTAAGACTAGCAAAAGTTACAAAGCCTTGCAGCTATGCATTATGTCAGAGTTTAGTCCAGTTAAAAACCCTGGGCTTCAGCAGAAGACAGATCTCTAGATGTAAATACTGACTTTACCACTTACTAGCTATGTAATCTTAGTTGAGGGATTTACACACTCTCTGGCAACCTTTTTTTCTTTGATACAATCAGGATTATAATGCCTTCCTTACAGGATAGTGTGGATAAAATGGGGCAAGGGGTGTGTTTTAGTTTCTTGGCTGCTGAAGCAAATACCAAGTAATGGGTTGGCTTAAACAAGGGGAATTTATTGGCTCATGGGTTTGAGGCTAGAAGTCCCAAATCAAGGCATCATCAAGGCAATGCTTTCTCCTAGGCGATTGTGGTGTTCTGGGCTGGCTGCTGGTAATTCCTTGATTTTTAGCTTGTCACACGGCAAGGCACGTGGTGGTGTCTCCTGGTCTCTTCATTCTCTTCCAGGTTCCATTCATGTTCATTTTCTGACTGCTCCCTCTGGTTTCTCTCTCTGTGACCTTCCCTATAAGGCCTTCAGAAATAAGATTAAGGCCGATCCTGATTGAACTTGTCCACACGTTAAATGCAGTAACTGCCTCAAAATGTCCTATGGAGGATGGGTTCACATCTACAGGAATGGATTAAGTTTGAGAATATGTTTTCTGGGGTACATTGCTCCAAACCACCACAGTGTATAAAACAGCTAATCAGTGCAGTAACTCTCTGCTCAGAGCCTCTCTGCATTCTCCTTTCTCATTTACAGTTATCCCTTCAGGATTCATCTGCCATTCTCTGAATACTTGCTTATATTTTACTGTTTTCCTTTGTTGACTCTGGTCTTTCTTTTTCCATGTCTCCAGTGCTTGTCATTTGTTTTCTCTACAGCACCCTGTGACTAGCATAAATGAGGCAAAACATGTCTCATATTTAGAACAGTGCCTGGCCCATAGCAAGCACTGAATGATTGCTATATATCATTTTCATTGTAATTATTATTTGATGAGTTTCTTTGCTTCTCCCAAATATAGTCCTCCCACCATTTATCTCCACCTCCTAGATGGAATGATGTTGCTTTCATAAAAGTGATTCTGCAAAAGGACAGAAGGATGAAATAAATCATGTTAAACTAGGAATGATACGAGCATGTTACTAGTGAGCAGATAAGTACTGGGTTTTCATAATTTGGAAGAAATATTTTCTTATTCTATCACATTTGAAAAGATTGATAATGGGATAATTTGTTCACGTGTATGTTGAATAAATATTCATTAAACTCCTTCTATGTGTGAGGTGTATCAGAAATTATCTATATTCATGAGTACTTTTAAGAGATGGAATAGGAACAGCACTGTCCCCCACCCCTGCACAGACACACACATATGAATATATTCATATTTTTCTATGAAAGCAGAGCACATGGAGAAAGCCATGGGAAGAAGCTGGAAGTCAAGAGAACCCAGAGAGGCCAAAAGGCTGCCATGTGCATTGCTGTGTTACAGAAAAGCAAAGGATCAAGGATTTCTGGCAACTAGCTCCCAAATGCCATAGTCTTCTGGGAGAAAGCATCACCTTGATGACACCTTGATTTTGGCCTCAATACTATGGGACAATAAATTCAGCTTATTTAAGCCAACCCATTGTGTGGTATTTACTCCAACAGCCAGGAAACTAAAACAACTTTGATATCAGGATTATCTGAGATAATAGTGGTTCATTAACGTTACCTATTATTATTATCATTATTATGCAAATTAGGCAAAACACAGTGTCATCCTCATGTAAAGAAAATCAAAACTAACATGATCATGACCTCATAAACTGAAATTGCACAAACCATACTCCAAAATGATTTGTTCTCCTGATTTAACAAAGCAGATGAAAATTTTAGAACTTTCTAGTTTTGTTTTTATTTTGGAACTGTATTGGTAGTAGAAATACTTAATTTTTCTGGAATTTTTTAAATAGTGTACTAAAGTGATTTTTTTCTATGCAGGTCATATGGAGTGTTACATACTTAATGATGTATTCCTTATTCTAAAGAAGTTTTCTGTTTTGAAAAAGTTTTCTATTCTTCAAAAACTACTGAAAATAACTTCTGGAGTGTGGAACTGAGGTCGCACAGTAGGTTTTTAAATGATGAATCATGTGGAGAACATCTCTATTTTGATCAAAGTCTTTGGAACAGCTGGTGTTGCATTAAAGAGCAATACTATATAGACTTTGGTTAGTAGCAATACTTCAATATTAGCTCATCAACTGTAACAAATGTACCACACTACTCTAAGATGTCCATAATAACTATGTGTGTGGGTGCGAAGTGTTAATTGGTTGGGTTAGGGGGGGCTTATTTGGGAATTCCCTATACTTTTGGTGTAATTTTTCTGTAAATGTAAATCTAGAACTTCTCTGAAAATAAAGTTTAAAAAAGAGAGAACAATATGATTAGAACTGGGGGAGGGGGGAGGGTGAGGGTGGGGAGGGGGAAGAATCCCTCCAGTCAGGAAAATAGTGTTTAATACCCCTACAAAAGACAGACCTGTATGGTATATAGTGACCTTTGAAGAAATGGTTCTAACAAAATTTCTAGTGTTCTGTGTGTATCTGGAAATTCAATTGTTTTATTTCATAACTTGGTAAAATTCCATTTACTGTTAGAAGAATTAAGAAGTACAAAGCTGCTAAAAGGGAAAGAACAGAAAGCCCAACTTTTATATTTTCCCAATCACAAAACAAATCCTGGAACTTGCAGTTGATGGCTAATCTAACACCTTGAAAAACAGGTTTTGGTATGGGCTAGTGGCAAGATTTGTGGTTTATACCTTGGACTCATGGAAATGTTTCTAAAAATTTTATTACATGTAAGAATGTTCTTCTTTTACAAAGTGTTAAGAATATGGTATTATATGGGAAAATTACAACTAATCTAACTTATGGATGATAGTTAACAGTAATATTGTAATATTTTTGCAGCAATGGTGAAGAAGAGATGATATCAATTCTAAGGGACAACAATAGGGGGTTTTAAAGGGGTATGGGATTTTTCCTTTTGGTGTAATGAAAATGTTTTAAAATTGACTGAGGTGATGAAAATGAGAACCACTGAGTGTACACTTTGAATGGATTGTGCAAAGCAAGGGACTGTGTGACACAGTGAATCCTGTGGTGGAAGATGGACTATGATTAACAGGACAAATATGAGAATGTTCTTTCATAAATAAAACAAATGTATAATGGTAAGCCAGGGTGTTAATAATCGCTTGGGTTAGGGGAAAAATTCACCAAATATAAAATATAGGCTATAGTTAGTAGTAGTATTTTGACGATGCTCTTTCATAGTTTGTAACAATGTTTCACAGCAAACTTTTCATAGTTTTTAACAAATGTTGGTGGTGGGGCGATGTATGGGACCCCTGTATGATGATATGCATGTTTGTTTTGTAAGTTCACAAATTTTACTATACACTTATTGTTTATGTATGTTCATGTATGAATGATATACTTCAATAAATTTTTTTAACAAAAAAAAAAATTATTAGAAAATGCTCTTTCCTAAGAAAGAAATTAATTAAGGAAGGACCAGACAAACTGCCATTGCCAGGATTGGAAAATACTGCAGTGAATGGCATTTCTTAAGTGAAGGTCTGGACACCGTCCTGAAAACTACTGAATTACTCAGTCTCTTCCACTCTGAAGACATGTACTTTGATTAGTGTCTGGGGCTGTTGTGAAAGGACTTATAGTTTATAGCTTTTTCTTTTTCCCTGACTCTTACAAACAGGAAGAAATATTGGTCAGTATTTCTCACACTGAGAATATCTCCTTCAATCATCACAACTACCATTAACACCAAGCAATATAGAGGAGAAACAAATTTAACCTTCAAGGTGCTTTTTACTAAATAATGTAGATTTAGATACCACAATGATTGACAAAGTATTATCAGTGTCACCAGGGGAACCAGAAGTGTTTTACATAGTCCTAAAAGGATCTGACACATTTTTCAAAAGCCAAACCGCCCCTCCTCACCCGCTGATACCACCTGCTGTTGAGGTTTTTTTTTTTTCTTTTTTTAGTTCTTTAATGTTTGTTATCTCTCTATCAGTTCTTGATATTCATGTTTTAAGATTTGCCTCACTAGTGAGAGAAAGAAAGGTCCTTTTTTATTGTTCAGTAGTTTCACTGTTGATCTCAGCCTTAAAAAATGACAGCTGAGGTGAAAGCCTATTCCATTTGGTTTCTTGTATTGCTCCAGTTCATGACCCTGGAATACTCACAGCCCCACAAAATGCTATGAGTAGAGCCAGGCACTCTCAGAAGAGTTTAGGGACCTCAGGGCAGGTAGAATTGAATGCCAGAGCCCAATTGTAAACACCGATGTTTCCTTTGTGCTGAACTCTGGGCAGTTGGAACTTGAACAGTATTTGAAACCTTTTCCTTCAACCTTGAGGGTAGAAAACATTTGAAACCTTTTCCTTCACCTTGAGAGTAGAAAACCAAAGGCCTATATATTCTGGAGGACATGATTTAGAATTCCAAAATGTATCATTTGTTTCACTCCTGAAAACAAATTTGCAGCATCAGTTATGCTTTCCTGTGAATTCAAAGAACCTTTTTACAAAAGGCAAATATTTTTCTTAAAGTGAGTAAAAAAA
>JAQZBX010055712.1:0-18326 GCA_029593785.1 Cabassous unicinctus | reverse complement strand
TTTTATATATTTTCCTGTAATTTTGATATCTTATCTACAGTATATCATACTAATCTCACTTCTTGGTTATTTTCTATTTTATTAGATAAAACTTTCAGATAATTGTATAATGGTTATTAGAAGACACAAATACATCTATGTGCTCACCATTGACTTAAGGCATGTATCTATTTCTATATGTCTACACTTATTATATATTATAAACATATATATATAAACATTTTATTCCAGTAGTTACATAATTAAATTCTTTCATTGTATTTTCAATAGCAGTTTTATATCACTTCCTATTTTTATATTATGCATATATTAAGCATATATATATCATATATATCTCATATATGTTATATTTGTCTATATATCTCTATGCTTCATTCATAATATATATAGCACATATATACATACATTTATATGCACATATACTACAATTTGTCTCTATAGAAAATTAGGAATTTTTTTTCTCATGAAATAATAATATTTCCTACCACTTCATCTATCAATGTAACCAATTTTAGGACCCCTAATAATTTATAAATTTTGTATTATTTGAGTAACTCCTACTTAACCATAATGTATTTTTGTTTAAGTATTCTGCTATTCTATGTTGGGGTAATTTTCGTATTTCAACTTTTTTTTTCTATGTAAAATATGAATTTAATAAATGGTTATTTTTTATTTTTGTTGGTTGATAAAATACTTATGCAAGATTGCTAAAATACATTAGCAAGATTTCTAGTTTTCATCTAGTTAGAAGATTATAAATTAGTTTGTTGCTTAAGGTTTTGATAGCTTTTCTCTAGAAAACCTGGTCCCAAACTGTTTTGGAAAGGTTGTGTTATTTACTTTATAAATTTAACCAGCATTGCTATAAGAAATATTATTACTAATGTTTAAATTAATTTTATATAGATTATGATATTGACAGAGTACTGTAAATAAAATTATTTTATAATTTTTAATCTGCATATCTGTCATTATAGTCCCCTTGGAATTCTTCATATTGTATGTCTCCTGCATCTTGTAGTGCTATGTGATATGGTATGGCTTTCTAAATATATTTCAATTACTATTTATTTGCACTGACAACTATTTTTTTTCTCAATTGGAGAAGCTGTGGTTTTACAGAAAAATCATGCAAAAATTACAGGTTTCTCTTATACTCCCCTATTATTATCACCTTGCATTGGTGTGGAACATTTGCTAAAATTGATGATAGCACATTTTTATAATTATACTATTAAATACAGTCCATAGTTTAACTTAGGGTCAACTGTATAGTGCACTTCCATGGATTTTTAAAAAATTTATTCTTTTATCATATATACAATCTAACATTTTCCCTTTTAATCACATTCAGATATATATATTTCAGTGCTGTAAATTACATTCACAATGTTATGCTACAATCACCACTATCCATTATCAAAACATTGCATCATTAACTTCTAAAAACATTAATTAATAAACTGTATCATATTTAGATATCATTTATTAGAAAAGAAGACAGATGCAAAATATGATGCATTATATTTGGGTCCAATTATACATTAATGAGGTTTTACATCTTGTTATTGGGAAATATTCCTGCTTGTAATGTCTCAGATGATATCCTCTATGGAGAATTAGTGAGTACTAATGTCAAATTTGGCTTATCCTGATTTTATTATTAATTACTTCAATGACTTTAGCCAAATCATTAAATACTATTTATTCTTTATTTTCCCAACTTGAAATTTAAAGCACTGATATAAAAACCTCTTAAGTTCCATTTCAATTCTGAAATTCTGAAATAGAATGTCTTCCAATGGAAAGAAAATATGCCTAGATGTGAAGAAAACTTAGCCATGAGCCACCATTTTTACACATGCCCCATATCCCCAATGTTGTTCTGGGTACATATATTGGTCGTATGGTCCTAACTTGAATTTCTGAGAACATAAAACTTTCAGATTAGTGATTTTAAGATTAAGCCCAGAAAAGTTAGCCATATTCACATAATTTAAGCATGAATTAGTAGGATAAAATTTTATGTACACTCATTCCTATTTCCTCGTTTTGTGAAATAGATTGGAGTCTGTATATCAGAAACTGAAATATACAGATGAAGATATTACGTGGACTGAGAACACTGAAAATTATTTAAATAATGAGTCAATATTGAGCCAAACCAATATTCTTTTTTGCTTTTTTTTTCTCTTTAAGAAATAAGTTGATTAAAAGTAATGAAGAGTTCACAACAGCATGAGAAGCTCCAGGCATCTGCTCACCAATGAAAGTGGTAAAAATTATAATTAAAAAATAAAAATAAAATAAAACACAATGATTTCAAGTATCTGGAATGAAATGTTCCCCAACACGTGTCACAAATGAAGTGACATTTATTCAAGAACATCAACTAAAATTTGGTAAGAACAGTGAGAAAATGTGTTATTTGAGCTGAGACACATACCCTCCCTTTCCCTTCCCAGCCCAGTGAAATACAAACTCCACTGGGGACTTTTTCAACCAAGAACACAATGCTCCCTTTCTCTCCACTTCCCAGTTGGAGGCCTATCTTCCTGGAATGAGCAGAAAATCAGAATTCTCATCTTCTCCCCACCATAGCTTATGCTGAGGTTAAGTTCCAGGTGAGTACAGCTGAGATGTGTGAACTTCCTGTTTCTGTCCAGCCACCATTTGTGAGACAGAGACTCTATCCTGGGTGGGGGTCACTGAGAATATTGGGACCCAGATTGTCCTTAAATGGCTCATCAGTTGGCAATGATTCCACTCCAGGAGAGGCAAGCTGAGAAGATTTGATGTTCCTGGAGCTCTCCCTGCCACTGAGTGCCCAGCACCTAAAGCAGGAGTGTCACTGGCAGAAAAGTGTGTCATCAGCTCTAGTGTTGTGACTCAGATTTCATCTGAGGGAAGGAGGATGCCCTAGAACAGATAGTTCTTAAACTCTTACTAAAGGAACTGACACCATTTGCAACAGAGTATGGGGAAGTACAGGCCTCAGGGCACTTTGATAAACAATGGGGATTGTGGTGAAAAGTAATTGTGAGGAGTTCATTGGATTCTTTGGACAAATAGGCTGCACTGTAAACTTGGTATTTTTCCTTAGAGCTCTGGGGTAGGAGACAGTTGGGAGGAACCTGCTTGCGGTCAGAACAAATCTCAAAAACTGACCTCAAGAACTATCCCTTCAATGGAGCCCAAATTTGATTGGATTATTCTGTGGGGCAATTTATGCCCAGAGCATTGTTGAAAACAATGGAACAATCAGCCTATAATTAGTGAAACTTAACACCTGGGTGTGTTCAGTAAAAGAGACAGTCAGTAAGAGCCCTGCCAAAACCATTGTCATTCCTTGCTTACTTTGGGTATACCCAAAGCTGGGACCACTGAGAAGCAACATTAGAGGCTAAATGTTGGAATTAGCAGTGGATGGACTCCATAGAATAGTCTAGTCAGTCACTAAATAAATAAACAAGCAAATAATCATAACATTCTCTGAAAAGAGAATACCCAGTACCCAGAGGTGTTTCAATATATTAACTAAAATATCCAATTTCTAACAACAACAAACATGAAATATGAATAGAAATAGTAAAGTATAAGCGATGCATCAGGAAAGAAGAGCAGGCAACAGAATCTGCCAGTGAAAATGACTAGATATTACATTTAAATGACAAAGTATTAAAAGTAGCCATTGTAAAAATGATCAAAGAATTAAAGTAAAATAGAAATTATAAAAAATTATAAATATTATATGGCAATTCCAGAGTTGAAAATTACAATTACTGGAATGAAAAATTTACTAGAGGAGCTCAACACTAACTTTGAACTAGCAGAGGAAAGAACTGGAGGGACACTAATTTTATGAGGCTAGAATTACCATGACACCAAAAGCCAGGCAAAATCAGGCAAAGACATAACATGAAAAGAAAACTACTGACAAATATCTTTTATGAATATAGATGCAAAATTCCTCAACAAAACACTAGCAAATGAATCCAGCAATATATAAAAAGCATAATAAACCATGACAAATGAGTTTTATCCCAGGAATCCAAAAATCAATTAATGTAATGCTCCATATGAATAAAATAAAAAGAACAACATTATCATCTCAATACATGCAGAAACAGCATTTTCCAAAATCCAAAACACTTTCCTCATAAAAACTCTTAACAAACTTTGAATAGAAGGGAGCATCATCAACCTGATAAAGGGCATCTCTGAATAACGCAAGCTAACATACTTAATGGTGAAAGACTGGGATCCTTTCTTGCTAAGATCAGAAGCAAGACAATGATATCTGCTGTTATCACTTCTATTGCACATTTTACTAGAAGTGCTAGCCTGGGACAGTAGGCAAGAAAAAGCAATAAAAGACACTGAGATTTAAAAGGAAGAAATGAAACTATTTCTATTGCAGATTACATGATCTCATTCTTAGAAAATCTTACAGAAGTCACTAAGAAACTATTAGAAATAATGAACTAGTTCAGCAAGATTGCAGGATATAAGATCATATCTAAAAATCAATTGCGTTTCTACATAGTAGTAATGAAAAAAAATGAAATTAAGAAAACAAGCCTAGTGACAATAGCCTTGAAAAGAATAAAATCCTTGGAAACAAATTTTTTTAAAGTGCCATACTTATACTCTAAAAAATGCAAAACACTATTAAAAGAAATTAAAGAACTAAATAAATGAACTGGAAGACTTAATATTATTAAGATGACAATATTACCCAAACTGATCTACAGATTCAACATAATACTTATAAGAATCCCAGCTCACTTCTTTGTAGAAATTGAC
The DNA here is from genome assembly GCA_029593785.1 of Cabassous unicinctus. NCBI lineage: Eukaryota > Metazoa > Chordata > Mammalia > Cingulata > Chlamyphoridae > Cabassous > Cabassous unicinctus. Next base: position 13,517 of record JAQZBX010055712.1, on the reverse strand, counting down.
AAGCTAATTCTAAAATTCATATGGCATTGCAAAACACACAGAATAGCCAAAACAATTTTGAAAAATAAGTAGGAGGATCTTACTTTCTTATTTTAAAATTTACTACCAAAAAATGGTAATCAAAACAGTGTGGTACTGGCGTATGTAGAGACTATAGATTAATGAATATAGTTGGGAGTCTAGAAATGACACCACGTATTTATGGTCAAGTGATTTTTAATAAGGGTGCCAAGATCATTCAATGGGTAATAATAGTCTTTTCTAAAAATGATGCCTGTACAACTGGATAGCCACATGCAAAAGAATGAAGTTGAATCATTTCTTACCTCACACCAAATACAAAAATTAACTCAAAATGGAACAATCATCTAAATGAAAGAGCTAAAACTATAAGACTCTAAGAAGAAAGCTTGGCAATGGATTCTTAGCTAATGCATCAAAAGCCAAACAAAAAGAGAAAAAAATAAGTAAATTGGACTTCATTAAAGTTGAAAACTTCAGTGCTTGAAAGGACACCATCAAAAAAGTTAGAAGAATACTTGCAGAATGGAAGAAGACATTTGAAAATCATGTATCTATCAAGAGACTTATATCCAGAATATATAGATAACATTTACAACTCAACAACAGAAAGACAAATAACTCAATTAACCCAATCTGAAATAAGCAAAAGACCTGAGTAGATATTTCTACAAGTATAATACACAAATGCCAATAAGCACATATAAAGATGCTCATCATCATTCATATTTAGGGAAATGCAAATCAAAACCACAATGAGTTACCACTTCATATCCAGTAGGGTGACTCTAATTTAAAAAGTCAGAAAATAACAAATGTTGACAAAGACGTAGAGATATTGGAACCATCATAGACCACTCAGTGGGTTTGTAAAATAAACATGCAGCCACTTTGAGAAATAATCTGGAAATTTTTCAAATGATTAAACACAGAGTTACCATATGACTCAACAATTCCAATTGTAGATATATATCCAAGAGAAATGCAAATATATGTCCATGCAAAAAATTGGACATGACTTTTTATAGCAGCATTATTTATAATAGCAAAAAGGTAGAAACAACCCGAATTTCCATCAACCTATAGAAGGCTGAACAAAATGTGGTACAACCATGCAGTGGAATATTGTTTGGTCTTAAAAAGGAATGAAGCAATGATACACGCTATAACATGGATGGGCCTTGAAAACATTATGCTATGTAGACACTTACAACATACGATATATTATCTGATTCTACTTATGTGACATGTCCAGAATATGCAAACTTACAGAAACAGAAAGTAGACTGTTGGTTTCTTAGGGCTCAGTAAGGGATGAGCAAAGGTGAGGGGAGGGGTCATATCTAATGGAAACAGGTGATTAAATGTTCTAAAATTGACTGTGGTAATGGTCATACAAATCTGTTAATACACTAACATCCAATATCATGGGTGATTTCTATGATAGGTGAATTCTAGTTTAATAAAGCTATTTAAATGTGGGGGTGGGAATAACGGAAGGCAGTACTTTCTGAATATTTTTTCTATAAACCTGCCAACTCCTCTAATTAAAATATTGTGGAAGGAAGGAAGGAAGGGAGGGAGAGCAAGAGGGAGGAAAGATGGGTAGTTTAGGGCATCTTTACAATTTGAAAATTTATATTTCTAAGCAAACTTTTTGGAACACTGAAAAAGACAAATTATAGTTGAGTTGTTAAAGTAAACTATAGCGTGGAAGTTAACTTAAGTACTAATGAAGAAAAAAACTTACTTGAAGATGGCAAAACCCAAATCTAAATAAGACCAAAGCTCACTTCTAAAAAGTAATCAAACTGTTATGTGGAATGGTTATGAAAAATTATACTGTGTAGTAAAATTATATTTAGAGTCACATTAGCTAGGTTATGTTAGAAGCTTCCCTTCTTCAGGACAGGGTGATCTTTCTTTTAAGTGTGTTTCTAAGCCACAATTCCTATTCTGGAAAATAGTTTTTGAACTGTAAAACAACACTATAGAAATGAGAAAGATGTATGGGATAGAGTCAAATTCTAATTATGAATATACATTTCAGCAAGAAATTCATCTTGTAAAATAACTAATTGGATTTTTCTTCATCTCACCAAGGAGTTGCTTCATCTTTAAACTATTTGGTAATCATGCCAGTAATGGTCTGCATAGCCAAATTTCACACAAGCTTCTTTTATTTCTCTTCTTTCTCAGTGGAAGAAGCATGCAACCGTGGCAGTATTAATTTTTGGTGTGCCTGAATTTCAAGTAGAATATCTTAATATACTTAAACTTTGCTATGATTTTTCTATTTACATTGACTCATCATCACCCTTATTTGACCTTTACACTCAACTTTCTGAGTAACACATTTTGTACCATAGAATGAATATCTTCTTCCTGTAATTTCCCAAAATGTGAATAGTTAATTAAACCTGTAAGATCACCAGCAAAGACTGAAACATTATTGAAATAAAAAGAATGACAAATTGACCATTTCCAAACTCATAGGGTAACATGGTAATTAATTTGGGCAAATGCATATGATAGTGTGATCCTTTAGTGAAGCTAATATGAGAATAGGTCTATTGCCAAGCTAAAATATTTGCAGGAAGATTATTTTTCTATTATGTTTTTTTTTTTGCTAAAGATATATGAGCAGTCCATATTGTGCCATACTTTACCCCTTATTATGTCATCCTAAGAATTGATTTCATTTTCAATATCCTAACATTTGTTAAACTTTGAAATACATTTTGATATCTCCATAAAATTAAAATAGAGAAATGGTTTTGGAAAATTTTCAAACGTTCAGAAAAATGTTAAGCAAAGGCTATGCATTGTTTGCAGTGTATGTCTTATGCTTGTGGATCCAAGGACCTACAATAGACTTATTATTATTAATTGGCTCCTCAAGCCTTGCAGTTGAGACTTAGAAAATTTGAATTAACTAGTCTACCCAAATTAGATAAACAAACTACTAAGGAACTAAACTCCATTTTTGATGTGAATTTGAGAGATTACAAAAAGTTTAAAATAATCAAATACACCAAATTATTTCCTTACTAGTTATTTAGAGCAACTCACAGACATCATTGCATATATTTTTTTTACATTTACTTTCCTGAGGCAAGTTAATGTTAAAATTGTATTTAAATTTCCATATTTATATTCAGTTTTATGATAAATATGTTAAATACTCTTTGGGAAAATGTTTGAAGTCATCGAACAAAGTGAAACATATAATTTCAAGTTATTTCACTCAGGTCCTCCTTTCTTGTCAGGAAAAAGGCTGTACTAAAATTTAGAAGCAAAAAATATTTGGGTCTCATCTACTCAATCAACTCTGTGACTGAATGAACATAAAAAAAGCATGCTGCTAATAATCTGATGTTCTCTCAAAGCGGTTTTAGGCATTGAGGAATTTATTTAGCCTCCATCATTAAACACTGTATTGATAAAATCGTCCTCTATTGATTACCCTCTTGGAAAATACGGACAGGTCACTATTATTCTATGTGCTTGTTGGTTTTCCATTCTCAGATCTCCTTTCACATGATTCCATTAAGTGCACAAATACTTTGTTCTCAGCTGAAATCTAGACGACAAGTTGTCAGTTATAGATAAACATAAAATGACATTGATATATGACTTCAAAATTTTAAATACTTGTCTATATCCACTACATCTATTTATCCTTCAATAATCCTGTGAGGTTCTTATTCATTTCTAGCAAGGGCCAAGGGAAAAACATGCATGGATGTGCTTGTGTGCCCCAGCAAAGGAGGGTGGATTTCATTTTAAGAGATATGGTATACTATTCTCAAGTTTAAAGTAGAGAAGTGACAGGAGTGAAAGAATAGCAGGAGGGCTGAGGAAGGATTAAAGAGAACAGAAGTAGGAGTGTGGGCATCAACATGGCCCAGGCGAGTGCTAGCAGTGGCTTGGACTAGTGACTGGGGAAATGCAGACAAGTAGACCAACTCTGGATTTCTATGTGGAGACAGAACCAGGAGGACTTGGTTATGTTTAATTGTGGAAGGCAAGGGGAATACCTTAATGTGGAGGCTTACACTAAATATGGCCTCACCAATAATGTTATATGCTAAATTCAATAGGGTACAATGCTGAGCAATATCACTTCTTTCATCAAACTCTCCAATGTAAAAGATTATATTGATGTCATGTGCCTTGATAGTTAAAAATGCATAAGTTGAACTAGCGTTTTCATTGTATTAAACTTACTAATGTGCCTGTATATACTTGCACAGACTGAGTGAGGCGATCCATCTCTGCTAACCCTACACATTTATTCTTTGTAGAAACATTTCTCCAGATTACAAAGAAATATGTTAGCATTTGGGAATAGACTAATATTTTTCACATGAAATAAAATACAAACAAACATGGTAATATCTTCCCATACAAAAAATTAACTAGGCAAATCTACCTCATTAACTTTCTCTAAAAATTAATTATAGTGCTACAATTATTTTGTTTTAATATTTAAATTAAACGTATTTCCTAAATTATTTTTTTCTAATTTCTTTTACTTTAGCTATGCAAATGACTAGAATCTTTGGTTATTAGAGTTTAATGTGTAGGCTAAACTTGTATGTGTTTTATAGTCCTACACTTAAAAATACTATTTGAAATATGCACATATTTTGCATGTGTACAAGCATGGTAGTAAAGTTCTTAAGAGACAAGTTAACAGTGTTGGCAGAGAAGAAACATTTTTGTACCTTTTTCAAAGTAGTATTTGTCCACAGGGATTGTCAAATTTCTCATGATATGTTAAACATTTAAAGACACATCTGATTTTTTGCTTCCTATTTTGCTGTGAAGATAGGGATATCATTCAGAAATAAAATAGTATTCACTTGAGTAAAATGTGAAGTAGGCAAAGTTGAGAGACCTCAGTTTCTATTCCTGGTTCATTTACAACAAGCCCAGGAGAACTTGGGTCCATCACTTAACTTCTTTCATTCTCATTTTTCTGTCTTACAAAATAAGAATGCTTTCTTAGCCTCATTCTTACTCCATTCCTTTTTGGAAATGACTCATTTCATTACAAAATAGTTCTGTAGCATAGCAAGTCATAAATCAACAACTTTAGCTAAAAAGTAGTAAGAATATATAATACCTACATACTATCATTATTCTGAAATACACTTACTAAGGAAATGGCTAGTTGATCCTTACTTTAATGTTCTCTATTATCTGATAATAGGCTGTAGGTACACTAAACATGTTTTTTCTTGGTAAAGCATATATAGTTTCTGCAACACAATGAATTTAGTCCTTACATAGGACACTAAAATATTGGTCTTTCCCTCCAGGTCTAACTTTTTCTTATTTTACCACTTTGAGCAAAGATGCAGAACTCAGATTTGAACATATTTTATATGCAGACACTGCCACCAAATTCATTGTTTCCTTTGATCTGTAGTGGTTTTAAAATTTTCTAAATTTAGGGAAAATGCAAAATTCACAGCAGAGAAAGGAACATAGATGCAAGACTCAGAAATTATTTCCTAGTTATTTGAACTTCATGAAATAATTTCTAAGGGGGGGCAGAAAATACTCTCGTGTAATATGTTAATCAAAATAGCTATCAGTGTTCACAGGACTGAAAAGATGGAAAACTGAAGGAGCTGTAGTTCATACATGTATGTGCAAATACTATTCTTGAAACAATTTTCCAGAAATCAGCACTGTTTTACAAATACAGAGCTATAAGTGGAGACGAATGAGAGGGAAATCCAATAATAGACTAAATCAAGAACACATGCTTGTAAATACACTGAATTTGGGATATTTGGCAGCTTTTCTCAAAAAAGGGTAAAGAAATTCCATCTTCTTGATAACACATGGCTGTGGAGGACACTTGCACATTACATACTCTCCTAATTGGACTCTGCATTTTTAAGGTTATCTTTCTTTAATCCCTCCTGTATACCCCGATCAAATAAGATTTTTAGGGAATATCGCTTTCAGTATTATTGTCTCCAAATCACAGAAGTTTCAATGTACCCCTTTGACTGTACATGGTTAGACATTCAAGGTTTTTCCATAATCTGGCCTCTTTTTTCTATATCAATTTACCAAGAAATGTGCTTTTGCTTTAAGTTTCATTTTATTCTCTTTTGATTTTCCTTGCACATTTTTTTCTAGTGCATACACAAAGAGATATGAGATTAGAGCTGCATAAGGACTAGATGCAGATCCTGGAACCAAAATTAGCCTATGAGACAAAATCTATGATTGAAATTAAAATCATATTTTGGAAGAGCCTGCACCAAGCCATACATGATGGGGAAAAGAGTGAAGAGATGTTCCCTGAGCTCTCAGAATGCGGCAGGGATACTTTAGAGGGTTCTTACAGGTCCGCTTTATGTGGGAGAAAGATTTAAAGTCCCAAGATGACATAGGCTTTTTGGTGTGATAAATGGAAGGAAGGAAGGAAGGAAGGAAGGAAAGAAGGAAGGAAGGGAGGGAAGGAGGGAGGGAGGGAAGAAGGAAAGGGAGAAGGGAGAGGGGAAGGGAGGGGAGAAGGAAGGGGGGAAGGAAGGGAGGGGAGAAGGAAAGGGGGAAGGAAGGAAGTGATTGTAAGGACTTTTGTTGACTTTCTTGCCCTGTGTGGAGTATTTCCGAACTCTGATACAGATTTCAGTCATAGGCACTTCAATACACTTTTTAAATGCTCAGTTCTTCAGAATTGCAAGAACATTACAGCTAGACGAAAGATAATTTTTCATCATCACCTTAGATGTCAAATTCCTTTGAGCAATTTGCAACATTCAAAAAAAGCATATTGACAGATCAGCAAAAATGAAAGGGCATTTTCATCACCTTGAGAAATGGTGATCAAAGGCAATGTGCCAGCCAATTAAAGCATGATCAATGCTTCTATTTCCTTTCCTTTCTGTCATAAACTGTGGTGAAAAAGAATTAACTGATTATTTTTTTCAAAGCCTGCTTCATCTTGAAAATGTCATAGCAGGACATTCATGTTAAAATGCGATTTGGATCACAAGAGTTTAAATATACCATGTGGCACATTAGGTTGATACAATTTTATGAAGGCAATATTAATCATATTTGATATACAATGCAGTTTGTCTAAGTATTTGGTTCAATTTAAAGCAAAGCAATTGGCATTGGTAAGCTTAAAATATTTTTATGCTTTTGTGAAAAGATATAAAAAAACAAATTTTGACTGGGTTGCCAGCTTGAGGAAGCTAGTCTTTCTTTGTTTTCGTAGTAAGTCAGTCTTAGTATCTTCTTCCACATGTGTATCTTCTTCCACACTTATCTTTTTTCTTATCTCAGGTGATGACCTGCATTTTTATGTCTGCTTGATAATTTGGATATACAAATATAGGGGGCGCTCTTCTTCTATCTGCTACACAGCATACATTTAATTTAGGATTTTGATTTATAAATGCTGGATAGCTTGCAAAGACAGATACAGGTTTAGCACACACTCACGTGTCAAAGTGTTAGGAGCCTAGACACATCTAGAACTTTTACAATTCTAGGGCAATTGATTATAAATCATCGAAATCTCACTGAGAAGATAAGGGTCCCAATGAGACTCTCAAGGACGCTTTTGCTAAAGTGTTGGATGTACATGTATCCTTGTTCTTTTCCTGTTGCCCTAGGAGCATCTGCTTTGCTCGTCCTCTTTGGTGACTGCTCAGTCATTCTAGGACCTTCTGTGCACCCACAATCCCAGAAGCTTTTTTTTCTCTTTTTTTTTTTTTAGGAAGTACTCGGGGTTGATCCCAGTACCTCATACATAGGAAGCAGACACTCAACCACTGAGCTACATCCACTCCCAATGAGCCCCCAGTGAGCATCAGGGTTTCTTCTCAAGACTGGATAATTGTTATTCTCTCTGGAAGAGGATGCTTGAGCTAAGAATCTAGCTGCATCCTAAGACAAGGCTCTAGTCCCAGAAAGTTAATTAGAAAGGGCTTCATTCTTAAAGTTAGGAAGTTATTTGTGAGTGGCACCATTTCCCAAAGTTAAATAAACAGTGCTAGTTAAAATTCTAACCCACCATAAAGGTAAGGGGTTAGTGTTAGAGGGAGGCTGAAGGATAAATGATAAATAGATTCAGGTCTTTAGCAATTTAATTATTAATGCATCACCACAAAACCCAGGTTCACACACAAGTTGGTTGTGACTCAAATCCCTAGGAGGCAAAAAATCAAACTGAGGGGAAACACACACACACTTCAGAGATTTCAAAAAATACATAAAAGCAAACAGAAAATTTAAAAACATCACACTGTAACTGCACAACAAATAACCCCTGTGAACATTTTGGAGTATAGAAAATTTTCCCTGCCTCATCATTCTCCATTTGTGCACCATCCTGTTGCCATGGTAGTTTATCTTTTTCCCTTTCCATTTTATCTTTTCCCCTTGGTGGTTTTCTGTACAACATTTATGGAGTTCATCCCAATGTGCACTTAGAGAACCTTTCAATGTAACTAAAGTTTATTCTGGAAATCAAAATGGATCTTTTTAAACAATTTCTTCTAAGACTTTTTTTGACAGTTCTCTTCCTCCCATTTCTATGGCATTTTACTACATCCCCTTTTAATTTCTGCCTTGTCTGATATTTGAATAAGGTTGAATAAATCTGGGCTATACACTGTGAAAAGAGGTGTGTGATTTCCCGTTGACTTACCTTTTTCACAATAGAAAGTGTTACAATATCTTAGACCAAGCACTGCTGAGAGCACTGCTGTGGTTAGGAGACATTTTCTATTATGCAAGCAAAATAATTTGTATAAGTTAGTTACCTGATTTTTTAGAATGCCCAAATAACCAAATTATTGATTTGTTAACCACTTGCTTCTATTTACTGTTATGGGATTCATAAAATTTTATATTTGGGGAAATGAAAATTTATTAAGTAGATTTTATGCATTAAAAAAATAATTTAATTGGTTACCTTTCTTTTGTTTATTCAAGGACTTGATTTTCCAAGAAACAGGTTTTGGTAGAGCACTGGGGATTGTGTGTGGGGAAGTTTCACACTTGTCTGCACCCATCCTCACCATACCAGGCACGCACAGACAAACAGGTCTGTTTGTCAAAGACAATGCAGACTTGGGGCTGTGGGCATGACCCTTGTAAGGACTCTCTAGCCTTTAGGGAGAAGCTGTCTGACTTAATAAATAAGTCATTAATAAAACTAACACATTTTGGGGGATTGAATCATTTCCCCTAAAGTCCTAGCCCCTAGTCCTGTGGGTGTGAACACATTTGTAAATAGACCCTTTGAAGATGTTATTAGTTAAGCTGTGGTCCAACAGAATGAGGGTGGGCTTTCATCCAATATGGCTGAAGTCCTCATAAGCAAAGAAAATTGAACACAGGGGCCAGAGAAAGCTAGAGCTCACCATGTGACAAAGGCAGAGCTGCATGTACAAGCCAAGGAACCCCAAGGATTTCTGGCAGGCCAGGACTGGATCATGACAGACTCTTGGAGAAAGCACAACGTATGGATACCTTGATTTGGATTGCTAACTTCCCAAACTGTGAGACACTGTATTTCCACTGTGTGAGCCAACCTATTGTGTGGTATTTCATAGCAGCCTTGGCAAACCATGACACACATGGTCAACCATTTCTCAGGAGGGAGCTTCACTAGGCTTAGAGTTCAACGTTGACTGGTTGCATATTCCATTGTGTTCTATTGTCTCCTGTGTGCAGCTTTTCCTTGGATACCTAAAGAAAATTGGTACTTGTGTAAAAACAGTAGAAAGTGTTGCAATATCTTAGACTAAGCTATCCTTTTATTTCTATACAAATTCTTTTTTTCCACATGACTGAATTCCCAAAGATTTAAATGTATATTCAGGCAAAGAAATATGTACAAAGATCATTATCAAGCACTATTTGTAATAAAAGAACTTTCTATCAAATCACCCATTTAATCTGATTTAAATATTGCAAAGGAATGTTGTGTGACTGATATAACAAATGCTCTTTATTCTTAAAATTGTGTTTCAAGTTTATACTTTATTACAAGTGGTTATAAAGATGAGGCAAGCTACTTTTACCACTCTTTTCCAATACATGAACATGACGGATAGAATTAATACAACTCAGCCCAATTTCAAAAGGCTTAGGGCAATTTATTGGGGTTGTCATAGACAGGGAACTATTCTATTCTTTCCCCATCCTAAGAATTGCCTTATAGGTTTATTGATAAAATATTGCAATTATAATATTTTAGATATATTGAATTAAATTGAAATATTATTAAAAGTAATTTCTACCTTTTCTTATTTTTTAACGTGATTACTAGAAAATTTAAATGACATACTTGGCTCTCATTTGTGGCTCACAGTCTGTTTCTATTGGACACCAATGCCCTATAGATGTAGATGATAGGATAAAGACATTTAAGTATGAATATAGATAAAGATACAAGCAACATATATTTATGTGATTTTCATGGGACAAAAGTCTGCAAAGAAATACCTCCCAAGCCCTGACTATATCTGAGTAGTGGGATTTTTCAATGATGGTCTTAGGCAATAGAGGCTTATAGAGCTTTGTATATCTCTACTTGGCTTTTATTTTCTTTGACAACTTCCTTCTAGAGAAGAAAGCCCTGCTTATTTTACCTTTATAACATTGGCATCTTCTTCATCTCCCCACGGTCTATTTTAATGTCCTTTGACCTGTACCTTAGTGGCACTAATTCCATTCTCCTCATTCTGAGCTTGAACGTGGAGTGAAGCTTCTTCTCTTCCCCAAATGTCCTGAGACGCATTCTAGGCATTGCTGCACAACATGAAATCTTAATCTCTAATAGCAGTTTTGCTGCTCTCTTTTGCAGGTTTCCTAATTTGTGAGGCAAACTCTTCCTGAATCTGCGAGAAACCAAATCTTGTCTTAAGGGCAGGAATTTAATCTTAGAAAACATAAAAATTTAGTTTCAAATATATATTTTAATAAAAAATATATATCACTATTTTACAAAAAAAAAATTATGGGTTCCTGGTTGAGACATTTTCTTTCCAATAATTAAAGTTATATAATAAATGTGAAATACAATTTCTTCATAATACCTGAGCTCTCCTTCATAAAACTGCTCTACACATTATCTTATAAATATTCCCTCTGTATCACAGAGGCCTTAGTTTAAGGAAGGCAACTTATTTTAGCAATATTAAGATATTGACTCTGGAATCAGTCAGGGAATGAAAAATGAAGTTATGCATATTTAATCTACTCAGTGAGGATTTGGGGTTGCCTCTGAGAATAAGAGAGAAAGTTAATAACTCCCTACCCTCCTTCACAAGGATATTTATGAGGACAAAATTATATCAAAGCATATGGGAAAGCATTTAGAAAGTATAACAGGATATAAAACGTAGGGCATTTTATGATTGTTTTTATGATTGATAATTAAATTACTTAAACTTTCAGAAGAAACATTCATTCGACTTTTGTAAGTTTAACATTTCCTTTAAGCCTTAAGGGCCAATTCCTTTGCTCCTCAAATGAAAAAAAAATCTATTTCACATCAATAATAGAATGCATATTTTTCTCTATATTTTTTTTAACCTTTCAAGAATTCTACTTTATCTTGAACAGCATTTAGCCTTGACCAACTTTTCTTAACAGTCTATGCCATGGGGACACTCATGTGTCATTCCTCCCGGTGAAATAAATAATGCAGAGATAACAGCTTCTTTTAGAGGTAGAGAAGAAAATAGCAAGAGAAAAAGAGAGGGTGATTTTTAAAAATTTGTTCCAAATTGGCTTGTATATACAATCCTGTAAATATTAAAGTATTATGTTCCTTATGCTAGTTTTTTTATTAATAACTATAATCTGTAGAGAAGGAAAGAGAGTGAGAGAGAGAGAGAGACAGAGAGAGAGAAGGGAGAAGGATGGGCAGCAAGGGAGGGGTTAATGGAAGGGAAAGAAAGAAGGAAAGAAGAGTAGAAAGGAAAAGGAAGGGGAAATCATGCCCTGGGTTAATCAGTACCCAGTGAGGGCTAAATGTCAACTTTATTTTCAGCTGGAAAAATGACATTTTAGAGTTGAAAGAATCTTCAGTTTCTTGTTAAGATCATACAATAAATTATAAATTTTTGTCACTTTTCTATCCTCTTTCTTGGCTCCCACCCTGCTGATCTTGTTAATTAACAGTATCTCATTGAGTTCTAGTTTAATCAGTCTTATTTCACTCCAATATTAATTTAATCCAAAGTTCACCTCTTCAGGACTGGTTTAAATAGTCCCTAGTGATAACTTCTTTCTCTGTGCTTTTCAGAGTTGAGTGCCTCCCAATTTTCCTTCCCTCTCACCTCTTCTATTTTTTTCTTATAGCTTGCTGGGTGAGGGTCTTACTGTGTTTTCATTGTGCTGTTGAAAAGGGGGTGTTAGACTGGGTCAGGATATTACTTGCATATGCCCGCCAGTCTCTGCAGTGGCAAGCAGGTCAAGACTGCTCTTGGACTCTTGATTGCTTTAGTGCATTGAGAAATCGGATCATTTCGGGTAAAGTTCTGGCATCCTCCATCGGGACCCATATTGTTATATTATGATTTATAGCTGGGATGACAGCTAGACCCAAGTAGGATAGAAAGATCCCTAGATCCCTGGTATACCTAAACATCCTATTTGACTCAAGGCAGCCTATTGTATTTGCTTAAGAATTACTTAAGCATGTTTATTTGTTTAAGAACTGGCTAGGTTAGCTCCAAAATTGATAAGAGGGCTTGGGGCACATACTCCCAGAGCAAGATATGCCCCTTGTTTTGGGAATTATTTTTTTCCTTGCTATTTGTTTAATTTCTGTCATTCTTCTCTTCTCCTGCCCTGCTCCCTGCCTCTCCTTAAACACACACACACACAGACACACCAATATAAGACCCATGGGAGCAGGGACATAAAGTGCTTGTGACTGTATCTCTACACTTAGAGAAGTGCCTGGTTCATGGAGAATAGTCTAGTAGATGTGGTCTAATTGATTTGTAAACATTTGTGGCTTCATATTCAAAATGCGGCCTGTGGACTAATAGCATTCATATTACATGACATGTTGTTAAAAATGTATAAACATGGGGCCAGAACTGAGATACCTGTGTAAACGTCAGAGATCAGAGGAGAATCCACAAACCAGAAAGACAGTGAAGAATTTTTAAAAGTAAGCAGATGTCTTATCTGCTTGTCCTGTCTTGAGAAACCCCAAGTCTTAAAATGTGGATACATGTGCTGTTTCCAATGCATTGATTTGCTGTCGGAGAAGCTACGTGAGGTTATTGTATTGTGCCCAGACTGCTCTGAGATCCCCAGGAGGGTGAGAACAAGTCCAGTTGGAACCTGTTTCCAAGGAGGAAAGCTTTCCAAAGTCAAGGATATGGAGCCCCAAAAGAAAGGAGTTCTTTGGATGAACCCAAGGATGCTGAAGTTCCATATGGATATGACAATGGATGTTGACATCTTTTGACATCTTTTTTTCCTGT
>JAQZBX010055711.1:0-18368 GCA_029593785.1 Cabassous unicinctus | reverse complement strand
AAATTAAAAGTTATCTACAATAATAAGTCTCAAATTGCATATGTCTTAAGATATGAGAGATCTCTTATGAACCTATCAATAGAGAGGCATATGATAAACAGACCAAATTTAAGTTATGTGTATGTATATGCATATGTATCTTTTCTTTTTGATATCAAATTGGTATTTAAATTGAATTCCAGTAAACTAATTATATAAACCCGCTTCCTGCCGTGAGGTTGCTGCATCAGCCCACCGCACTGCTCAGGCCGGCGTGCCCTCACAAGGAGGCCTCGGGAGGGGAACCCGGGCCTCCCACATGGTAAACGGGGGCTCTATCCACTGAGCCACACCCGCTTCCCTGGTAGAGTCATTTTGCTGGAATCATTGGTATGAGAACAATGTAAGCCTGTGGTACCATCTTTACCACAATATGGAGGGAGTCTGATGAGAAGAAAATCAATACAGAGGAACAAATCAGAGTGGGGAGAAAGAAAGAGCTGATGACATCATTTGAGTACCTAGACACAGCCATTCTTGAGGCTGGAAGAGTTTAGCCATTGAATTTCCCAATTGAGAGACCCAATAAATTTCCTTTTTATTTGTGCTGGATTTCTGTCTCTTGCAACCAAAACAGTCCTGACTATAGTGAGTTTGCACATACTGGGACCACATCCCAGTTCTGAAACAAGATCTTACTATGCAAAATAACTTGACAGTCCAAATCATGGGTCCAGGTAATATTTGAACTGGCTTCCTCATTGCTCCTGAATATCCCCCTACTAAGGGTTTCCTACTATGTGACAACATCAAGAGGTTTGCTGGTGCAATTGCACACCAAACCTATGGGAAAAGTTCACAGCACACTCCTCTTACTGATCACTAAAAGAATTTGAGTTTCTACAAATCAGCGTGGTTTATATACTGTACATAGGCTGGACATGCTTAAATGAGGCCCAAGTTACAGATTACACGTTACTCTTAGAACTGCTAGATATCTGTGAAAAAAAAGAAATCCTTGAATCCACAGGTGTACCAGAAGGGCCTATATAGGCTGTTTCGGCAACTACTCATTTGAGATCACAACGCCTCCCTAAATAGGCTGTTATTATATGGTTGATGTTTGACCTTTTTAAACTCTATATTATGGGATTAGTAGGTAGTGCTGTAAGGGAAAGTAGGAAGTAAATAGAACTTTGCACTGTGAGGCCTTGTCTACTCTGGAACCTCTGGAACAGCGGGGAATCAAGAGAGCCTGATTTGGAGCTTCTGTTTGTTAGGTGGGAGGACAAGACATTGAAATGCTAAAATTTTAAATAAACTTTGAACATACTTTCACAACATCACAGAGTCATCTAAGCATAATATATAGGCATCCTCAACTTCAACAATAATAGCAAGCACTAACATTTATTGAGTACCTGCCACATGCCATACACTAAATGAAACAATTTTTGTGAATCACTTCATTTTATTCTTCATATAACAACCCAACAAGGTAGGTACCAAAGCTTAGAGGGAACTGTAGCTTAGAGAAGCTCTATTAGGCAGGATTGGGTAAAAAAATAAAAAATTTCAACAACTCAATGGCTTAACACAATAAATGTGTACTTCTTGCTCATGCTGCATGTCCAGTGAAGACTGACAGAGAAGGCTCTTCTCATCTTAGGCTAATGGGGGCTCCATCAGAGCTGTGTTTCCATGATCACTGCAGCAGAGGAAACATGGAAAAATCTTAAAGTTTCCTCTGCAACTGACACCCATTACTTCTCACACGTCATTGACCATAAAAGTCCAATGCCCATACCCAACTTCTGCATTGGGTTGGAGGGAGTGAAATCCTACTCTGTGCCCAGAAAGAAAAGAACAGGAAATATCTGTGAATACCACTAAAAACTACCACAAAGCACAAACTGGTCTGGTCTCTTCTATAAACAGAGATGTTTCACTAACATTGGAGAATTCTCAGTTTCTCTCACTGCAATTGAGCCAAGATAAAACTTTAAAGTTGAAAGTCTTTCTGCTTCAACTACTCATAGTATCTCTATTGTTATTGCTGTTTTTATAGCTAATAACACTTGGATAACCCTGTCTCTAGCAGGAATTTCAGAAGGAAAAACTTTTAAAATTTATTTCTTTAACTTTTTATTATAGTAACATACATACAACTAAAAATTCCCCATTTTAACCACTTTCAAATATACAATTTAGTGGTATTAATTACATTCACAATATTGTGCTACCATCACCAGCATCCATTACCCAAACTTTTTCATCACCTCAAACAAGAACTCTACACCCACTAAACAATAACTCTTTTTTTTTCCAAGTTGCTGGGGCCCAGGGATTGAACCCGGGACCTTGTATGTGGGAAGCCAGTGCTCAAGTACTGAGCCACATTGGCTTACCTGTGTTGGTTTTCTCATTTGTTTTGCTTGTTGCCTGTTTTGTTTGTTTGTTTGTTTGTTTCTTCAGGAGGCACTGGGATCTGAACCCGGGACCTCCCATGTAGGAGGTGGGCACTCAACTGCTTGAGACACATCTGCTCTCATTAACTCCTACCATGTAATCATGCTGCTTGCACAGGTCCTTTGCACCTCCACAGGAAGGGGTTTTGTGGAACTTCCTAGTTTGAGGTGGGGGAAATGGATTCTCTTTTAGACTGCTTGCTTATCTGAAGGACTCCAGAAGTTGTAGTAAATGCCTATTTGTAACAAAATGTTGCCTTGCTGAGACTTGGTTTTATGCATGTGGCTACATGTCCATATTTTTTAGAAGTGTGGAAATAGAAAATGGAAGTTTCTTGAAACTCCTCCCAAATTTCTGCTTTATTCACAATTTGGGCTATCTCTCCTTTCCCTCATGACCCCCATTTTCTGTCGGTAACAACTTTCTATAGGTATTCTCTTTTCACTTTTTAAAAATAGAACTTTTGGACTCCTGGGCACAAAACTCTTTAAAGTGCACATTTGATTTGGGGGGTGGGGGTGGGGGTGGAGATATTTCCCAGAAGAAAGGTTTAAAAACCTTCATTTCGTATTCAGAAATAAATGAGAAGTGGTGTTATTTATAATTGGCTCCCTCTAATTCAGACTAAATGTAGATTAATCCTAATTGATAACACATAAAATTTAATTAAACCTTAATAAAGAACCTGGGAAAGAGTTCTCAATAGATGATATCAATGGTAATGTTGGATGCCACATGCTGCAGTACTTGAGATAAAACACAATTCATAGAAGTATTTTCCAGGCTTTGTGCAAGTCCAGAAACAGGTCATTATCTCAAAGACAGCATTCATTAAAATTGTGGCTAAATCTGAGAGATGGTATTCTCTATACAGCTCACCAATAAGAAGTTTGGTCCACAGGGGCTCTCAACAACCTCTCCAACATTCCTTCCTATCCCCAGGCCTGCTGGTCAGAAGGCTGCTCAGTGCCCTGACCATGAAGCCACCGTGAGTCATTGCCTGCAGCTTCTGTCACAGCCCATGATTCATCAGATAAACCCCAACCAACTGAACATCTCATTGCAGAAATCCAATTAGCAAGGCTACATAAACATCATCCTTCTGATCAATGTTCCCAGCACGGGAACATTTTTATTTCATGTACTCAGGAATATTTTTATGTGTTCAGGAGTGATTGAGAACTGATCTTCCGTGGCCAGTCACTCCAGTATCTAATTACTTAAAACATGAACAAAGAGCCCATGTGGTGAGGGGTCGGGGGTGGGGGGGTGGCCTTTAGGAGCAGAACTCCTTCCTTAGAGGTGGGAGCACAGACACTCCAACTGCTAGCAAAATTTATCAGAGGAAGCAAACCCAGAGCCTATGGAGCCAGGAAGGCAATTTAAATAAGGAAAGTGGGTTACGTTGGCATTTTAGCAAACAGGAGAGGACCTGCCTCGTTTAAAGTGGGCAGTGATTTCTTCACTCTGCCCATGGTTGCCATTAAGAGAAAGAGCAAGTGCAATGTGGCCAGATAATTTTATTCTTCAATAGAATTTCACAATCTTGTTTGTAATCTGAAAAATAAAACTAGACATTTAAGTTGGAGGCAAATTTTTCAAATGTTTAAATACTTGCCAGGCCTTGTGATGTCTTATTTATAAGTTGCTCCCTAGGTCTTTGAGGTTGCTCCTTCCCTTTGGTTCATTTCTTTCCCTTTGAAAGGCATTTAATGGATGTCTACTATGTGCCAGGCACTGTTCTAGGCATTGGAGATAGAACAATGAACAAATCAAAGATCTCTGTCTGTAAGGAGCTTACATTATAGCAGGGGGAAGACTGACAATAAGAAATAAACATAGTAAAGATGTAAATTATATAGTATGTTAGATGAGATGAGTACTAGAAAAGACAGAAACAGCACAGCAGAGTACGGGAAATTGGAAATTTGGGAGATTTTGCCTATTGATCTTTAATACAGAATAATCAAGGAAGGTTTCATAGAAGTAACATTTGAGCAGAGACTTGAAGGAGGGGAGGGAGTGGGCCATGCAGATATCTAGACAACGAGCATTCCAGGAAGATGAAACAGCCAGTGCCAAGTCCCCAAAGTAGGAACAGCAAGGAAACTCATTTGGCTGGAATAGAATGAGTGAGGGGAAGAATGGTAGGAGGTGAAGAGAGAGAAAAACAAGAGCAAGAAGAATCACATGGGGCCTCATAGGTCATTGGAATGACTTTGAGTTTTACACTGAGGGAGATGGGGATCTGTCGGAGAGTATTGAGCAGGGGAGAGACACAAGATGACATGTGTTTACCAGGATCTCTCTGGCTGCTGTGTTGAGAAAAAAATGTAGGAGTCAAAGATGGAGGTGGGCAGACCAGTTAGGAAGCTGTAGCAGTTTCCAGGAGAAAGACAATGGTGGCTCAGACAAGAGTGGTGGCAGTGGAGATGTTAAGAAGCAGCTAGATTCTAGGATATTTTGAAGGTAGACCCATCAGGAGTCTGGAGATGGGGTTTGAAACAAAAAAATAGTTTAAGGACTTTATCTTGGGCAACTTGAAAGATGGGTATCTATATATACCCACTATATATACCCATTTAATCCCAAAATTTTCCAGATTGTTAGGATACCCCATTTATCATCCCCATTCAATAACAGTGATGATGATAACAAGTATTATCTTTTTGTTGAACACTTACTATGGCCAGGCATTGTATATGTATTATTGCATTTAATCTTTTGGCAACTCTGTTAGCTAGACACTGTTATTTAGGCCCATTTCCCCTATGAGGACACTGAGGTCCAGAAAAGTTAAATAAGTTGCCCAAATTCACAGAGCTAGTAAGTGGCAGAGCCAAGATTCAAGTCCAGAGCTCTGATACTGCAAGGCCCATGCCCATAACCACCATGGCACACTGCCTCTTCATATCTGTAATTTTCTGACTACCTACCATGTGTCAGGCATGGGCTGGAGCATTTCGCATATGTGATTTCATTTAATCTTCAGTCTTGTTCTCATTTCTAAATGGAAGCCAACTGAATGGAAGCCTGACTTCTTTTATTCAGAAACCTTGGTTCTCCAAGAAAATATGACAGGGCAGATTGCATCTACCCTCTTGCCCCAACATTTACTTGGATGGAACAAGTAACTGAGTTAAGTGAGGAGATATAAGGAGGCATAAGACAGAGTCTTTGCATTGAGGTGGCATGATCTCTCCCTGGGAAGATGATCAATTACCTATGGCTAGCTGAATACCAATATCTCAGCGTGTTCATTACTTCCATAAGCATCCCGCCCACACCCAGGGCTTGCTCCCTGCCATGCTCTGTACTGTGAAAAATCTTGATTTTTATGAACAATAAAAAAAAGAAAGAAAGAAAGAAAGAAAGAAAAATAAATAAATAAAGATGGACAAAAGGAAGCACCTACAAAATCCATGGGCAATGAAAAATTCTGGAAGCATATGCATTTCTGTAAGTGATTTGCAAGACTTATGTAAATGCATCATAACTGCCACTGAGCCGAGTGTCTATTCCCAGTTCTTTTCCTTAAATGTTAAAGACTAAAGACAGCACTTACCATCTGCTGCAGCTTGCGATCTGCTCCTTCCCCCAAGGTCTCACGACATGGCAAGCCCTGGCTGTCAGCCCCATCTGACACAGCCCACCATCCTACCAGGAACAACTAGAAGCAGTCAGAACATCTGTTGGCCTTTTCTCTGCAATATGCTACTGCTGTAAACTTGTAACCCTGGCATCTCAGGTCACTCAGGTCAGGAACTGGTGCCATAGGGTATTCAGCTCAGTTTCTATCTGACCTGGGTCCTTGAAAGTCTGGTTATTTATTCCACAAATGTTTACTGAGTACATGCTATGTGCCAGGCTTGATTATAGGGGATGCAATGGTGACCAAGAGAGATGCAGGTTCTTCCTTCATGGAACAAAGTCTGGGAGGGAAAACAAGCTTTGAATAAGTTCACCGAATATTGGGACAATGTAGAGAGTATTTCTGGAACGTATAACAGGTAGAGCTAAACTAGCATGAGGTTTCCTGGAGTAAGTGAGATTTGAACTAAGAACTGAAGCAGGTGTTATTCAGGGGAAGGTGGGGACTGGTGAATCATTCCAGGCAGCTAAAGCAGCATGAATAAAGGTCCTGAGTCAGGAAAGAGTATGTCAGTTTTAAAGAGAAGAAAGAAATGTACAGCAAGGGAGAGAGTGAGGTAAAATAAAGCAAACAGGCAGATGCCATATTAGACAGGGTCTGATTCATCATTGTAAGGAGTCATTTTTTTTTATCTGGAAGGCAATGGGAAGCCATTAAATTGTGTAAGCAAAGGAGTGATCTGATTAGACTTGCACTTTTAAATGATAATTCTGATTGCTGTGTGGAGATGGATGGAAGGAAGAAAGAGAACAAGGAGGAGGTCTTGTTCAGTGGTCCAGGTGAGGGAGGGTGCTGGTTAAGGCCATAATTGTGGCAGTGGGAAAGCAAAGAGGATGATGCCTAGATATGTTTTTGGTAAATGAACCAAAACTAGGAGAGAGATTGCATGAGGTGGCTGAGAGAAAAGGTAGAATAGAGGTTGATTCCCACCTTTTAGGAATGATGGTGTCATTTACTGAGATGGGGAAATGTTGAAGAGAAGAAGGCTTGATGAGTAAAGGTGATGAATTTATTTCTAGACATGCTGAATTTGACTACAAGACATTCAAGAGATATTTCCAGAAAGACAACTCAATCAGCCTCCTATTGCTTGTCGGTTATTTGTTCTGATTCTCCTTATGCAAAGATGACACAACCAGGAAATTTTGGTGATGATGAATGCACAACATTGGGATTATACTAAAAGCCATTGATTATACACTTTGGATAGATTGCATGGTTTGTGAATATATCTCAATAATACTGCTCAATAAATAAATAAATAATTGTGCGAGAATAGCCAAAAATAACAGCTATGTACAGTAGGGGAAGCACAGAGAGATTGAGAGGTGAAAAAAATTTTCTTGTTTGTTTGTATGTTTGTTTGTTTTTTGTTTATTATTATTATTGAAATAATGAAAATGCTCTAATAATGATTGAAGTGATGAATGCACAATTATTTGATTATACCCAATACCATTGATTGTACACTTTGAATGAATTGTATGCATTATTAAAATGTATCAATAAAATTGATTTGTTTAAAAAAACTGAAAAAAAACAGTCCACCCTGTAGGTCCTGGTTGGTTCGTGTTACTGCTATTATTTGCAGACAAAACATCCAACATGATACATTGTCGGTTCAGGGATGTTTCAGCACGTTGGACAGCTCTGTCCTGCTCCTTACTGCCCCACTGACATGCACAAACACTACTTCCCGGGTGTCATTTACGTGTTTCCGTTGGAATTCAAACACCATAATCGGAAATTTAAAGTCTTCCGCCATCTGATTCCTGATGTGAGATGCCACGAAGCTAACCTAAGAATAAGTAGGGGCAGGACACCACTAAGGATATTTCCAGCACTTGACAGGGTGTGGAGAAGAGGACACTAAGCCAAAAGCAGGAAGGGAGAGAGAGGTACAGGAGAACTGACTGAGAAAATAGTGATGCACAATGGATGCTACCAAAGGTTGGAGTTCACTCAGGAGGTCAAGATGAGAGTCAGCCTTGCAGGAAATGGAGTGAGAACAGAATGGAAAAATGGGCAGGGGGGATAATGGGAAGAAGAGTGACTGCAGGAGAGGACTCTTATAGAGCTTTCAGCAACGTCAAACAACGATATACACTTAAAATGCTGCATGAGTATAAGGCTGCAGTGTGGTGGTGCATAAAAACACTTCAATAATGGTATTGATTGAGGTCCAAAACTTCTAATTAGAAGATAAAAGAAAAAGCAAGAGCATAAGGTAATTCTTTATCTGCTCACATAGCAGAATGCTCACAATATACTCTTAATTGAGAAGGCGGGAAAGGACAGCTTGCTGTACAGAATGCGTAGTATGATCTTGTTTATGTTTGCACAGAAAATACTTTTAAGTCTGGAAGGATATACCCCAAACTGCCAACAGTAGTCATCTCTTAGAGGTGGAATTATAGTCAGAGTCCACTTTCTCACAGTATTTTCTTTTTGGTGTATGTTGAGGTGCTGGGACTGGAGATTGAAACCGGGACCTCAAATGCAGGAGGCTGGCACTCAACCACTAAGCCACATCAGCTCCCCTGAGTTGACTCTCTCATCTGTTTGCCCATTGTTTGCCCATTGTTTGCTCGTTGTTTCCTCATTGTTTACTTGTCGTCTGCTCGTTGTTTTTGCTTGTTGTCTGCTCGTTGTTTTTTGCTCTTTGTTTTTCCTCGTCTGTTTTGTTTTCTTTAGGAGGCACCAGGAACTGAACCTAGGACCTCCTATGTGGGAGGCAGGCACTCCACTGCTTGAGCCACTTCCACTCCCTGCTTGTTTGTTTTTGCTCATTGTCTGCTCATTGTTTTTGCTCATTGTCTGCTTGTTATCTGCTCCTTGTTTGTTTGTTTTCTTTAGGAGGCACTGGGACCTCCCATGTGGGAGGTGGGCACTCAACTGTTTAAGCCACATCCGCTCCCTGTATTTTCATTTTTTATAATGATTCTATACTGGGTAAATGTTTGGCCAGTATGCACAAATTCAGCTGTGTGGGTTGTTTAAATAATTAAATATTTTTGTGTTGGCTGGTAAAAAGCCACTGTCCAAACCCTCCCCCAAGAACTCTCCCCAATCCACACATAATCCAACAAATAAAGAGTTAACACTGGGCAGATGTGGCTCAAATGGTTGGGCATCTGTCTCCCACATGGAGGGACTTGGGTTCGATCCCTGGGACCTCCTGGTAAAAAATAAATAAATAAAATGTAAAAAAAAAAAAAAAAAAAGTTAACACTGGGCTCAGAAGGGAACTTCCAGGTTCTCTACTTTAGCTCTAAAGCCATTCTTAGGTCAACTCACATGATGAGCAAATTGTTAATTTCTAAAATATCTATTGTACTCCAAAAAAAGTCATATCCATTTAAAAAAAAGCGATATTGGTTCTAATCAGAATTATATAATGACTATGTTGCTATAAGAATTTTAGAACACTGGTTTGCAAATTTTATTGTGGTCACTACTCACATGTCAAATGACATTTACATAAAAGACTCATTTTCAGAGGTTTGCCTAGATGTTTAAAATTATTTTTAAAAATTTAAAGCAAATATCTCTGCAGAGACCTCATTTATTCTTATTTGCATTTCACATGGACATAAGATGCAGAACTGGGGTTCTCTCTCCTGTAACACCATGTCCAGGCCCAAGTGTGCACGCTCCTTCCTAAAGACCTGCGTCAGCTCCCTTTTTACCACTCATTTTACACTTGGCTTCTGTTCCTTAATATTTCTTCTTATTATGTTCTGTCACCCCAACTGCTTTGTAAGCACTTCCGAAGACATACAATTTGGCAGATTTTCTTTGTCCTGACTGTACCTAGTCTACTGCCTGGTTCCTGGTAGACTTTCAAGGATATTTATTGCTGTTGATACTGAAACATGTTATTTGCCCAATGATCCTCTTCCCTAGTTGCTGCCAGAACTGCCTCTGCAGTTCTGTGGAGGAGGTAAAGCCTGTTATAGGAGGATTTAAAGAGGGGCAATTCATTTCTATTTAAACCTATACTTGGTGCTGGAGTTTGTAGGTGTACAGTCTTTGGGCTGTCCAGGACAACTAACAAGGAGGTGAGGATTGACAACCACCATACCAAGGAACAGAGAGAGTCTGCACTGCAGGCAGGATAGTCCCATCCATCTTCCCCATGGGATTTAAGCCCCCTCTCAATTAGCAGTGGAGTGGACATCACCATCCCAGAATCCTCAGAATTGGGGAAGGAACTCTGGACTAGAGTGGACTTACTGGTATTCTACTATAGACATGTGATTCTAGCATTGGAAGAAATTACAACATTGATGTGGAGCCAGTGGTCACTGGAGGCTCTGGGGGCAGGGAGAGGGAAAAACAGTTGTAATATGGGGTCTTTTTCGGGACTTGGGAATCATCCTGAATGACACTGCAACAACAGATATAGGCCATTTTATATCATCACACAACAAGCAGACCTATGTGGGAGAGAGTGTAGACTACAATGTGAACTATGGTCCATGCTCAGAGGCAAAGCCCCAGGATGCGTTTATCAATTGCAATGAATGTGCCACACTAATGAAGGATGTTGTTTATGTAGGAGGGTGTGGGAGGTGTGGGGAGTGGGGTATATGGGAATCCCTATATTTTTTGTGTAACATTTATGTAATCTAAGTATCTTTTAAAAAATAAAAAAAAATATATTATTAAAAAAGGGAGGAGGGGCAATTCAAACAGGGATAAGGTGAGAAATACTCTCCCCAGCTTAAGGGACAAAAATCATTCATCTCCTTGCCTGGGCCTGTGTTCTTTCTACTCTGTGCCAATAGGAATTGCTTTTAGAGACCTCTCTCATCCTTAATTTTATTATCCACACTATCATCGTTCCCATTTTTCTTACAGTGTTTGTCACGGAACAAAAATTCTTTACCATTCCCATACATTACAAGCTGGACATTGGAAGGCGTCTTTGCCCTTATCACCACCCTTGTGCCAGGATGTCAAAATGCCTGAAGCCAGATGAAGATCTTCAGAATCTCACTGGTTGGCCAGTGCATGGCTACTGAGGGTAATCCAAGCCACTGTAATAAGCAAACCCCCAAATTCCTGTAGTTGAGCCCAACGAGAGTGTATTTCTCACTCACAGTAAGGGTGTTTCTGGCCAGTAGATAACCCTCTTCCAAGCAGTGATTCAGGATGCCAGGCTCCTTCCGCCTTATGGTTCCACTCCCCACTAAGGCTCTGGAACTATCTGCACACAACTAAGAGAAAAGGAAAGAGAGATGGAGAAGGCACCCATTTCTTAAAAATCCCTGACCCAGAAGTTGCACACATCATCACTTCTGCTAAGACCCATTGGTAAGAACAAACCACATGACCACACATTGATGTAAGGGGAGCTGAGTAATGTATTCCCAGACTGGAAATCTGTCTCCCAGTAGCAACTCCATGCTATGAAAAGGGGAGCATGAATTTTGGGTGGCCAGCTAGCCATCTGCCATTGCCAATGGATTTCAAAAGGCTTAGTTTGAACCCTAAAGGACTTTAGAAGCTTAAACGAGACCCTTAAAGAAAACTATCTGCAACTGGAAGCAAAGGAAGCATTTTTAGTTTATTCTCCCATCTCCTGTTACCTGGAGGTAGGTTTTTTGGTCATGGGAGAAGGTTTTGGACTGGGTGGAGGTTATGCAATTTGACAAGGGTATAACAATATATACCTTCAGGCTAGGCTCGAAGCATTGTATGGCCTGCTACCATAAAGACTGTGGTCATCAGGAAGTCAAGAAAACATCCTACGACCCTTTGAGCCAAATTGGCCACTGTTCTCTAGGTCACCAGTGCCTGCCAGACCATGCTGGCAGTGTAATCAAGCCAGACCTCCTGTCCTTGAGGCCAGAAATAAGCCTTTGAGGGGAGCCTGAAGTAAACATACAGAACACGTGTATAATGAAGCTATTACTTTAAAAAATATATAAGCAACTGCTACTGGTACATAATGAACATTGTTATTTTAAAAGTATTTTCTTTCTTAGGAAAGAAATGTAATTCATTCTTTTCCCCAAAATAATAAAGAAAGCTGCTACTGGGAAAAGGTTTGGCATTTGAAGCCTAGTGGGAGATTTCTTCAGCAGATGGTTTAGTGGCAAAAAGCTTTTAAGAATTTCTGATTGCTAGAAAAAAAATATGTGAGCGACAGAAAAAGTGAGAGAGGGAGAAAAAGAGAGATTTGATATGATAAAGAAGAGTCCAAAGAAAGCAATCATAATTCAAGTTCTGATGACTAAAATGATCCATAGACTAGATCATAGAGCCAAAAAAAAAAATCTGGCTATGCATCTGAATAGCATGGAAAGCTTATTTTAAATACCTATGGGATCAGAATATCTGTTGGTGGAGCCCAGACATGTGTACATTTTAAAGCTCCATTGGTGATTCTGTTGAAACCCACCGGCCCAGTTGTTGTTGTTTTCATTCTGATGGTAGATATGGAGCTATCAACTTAGCAAATATTTTGCACTATTGAACACTTGCTATCATTTGTTATATGCCCAAGACCACCAGCAGCAAGCTTTTCCCCATGTCCCTCATCTAGCCACAAAAAGCATTTGGATGGTATTCTTAAGAACTCCATAGGCAAGGATGCCAGTGCACTCAGTAATTTCATTTGGAAGCAAGGGAAGCAGCAATCACCACCAACCCACCCTGTATTGTCTGCAGAGAATCAGAGCTATGTCATAGCCAATGACTCTGCCCATTGGACACATCCTCTGGAAGGCACGGTGGTGGGCATGGAAGAGCACAGACTTCAGCAGAGTTGGTTTTAGCCCCCAACCCTGCCACCTGCTGGTTAAGAGCACAAGACAATTCCCTCCAACCCAGTGTATTTATTCATAAAATAGGAATTGATAATACAGACCCCATGGTGTTAAAAGTTGCAAATGGGAAGAAAATGTGAGAAAAACATTTGGGAAAGAATCTGGAAGGAGGAGAACCAATTAGCAAAGGCCAACAGAAGACACTCACGGTCTCCCAATACCCCATGAACCCAATATAAAGACAGATGTTCCTCCCTATTATCCTCCATGTAAAGTGGCTACCATCGGATAGACTCTCACCTCTAGCCCCAGGTATCACCCCAACCAGGAAATATCTCCTGGTACCAGAGACCCATGGTAGGAAATGCCAGATGTGATTTTTACAGCTTTAACTTGGGTTACAGGAATTATCCCTGTGAGCCCACATGGTCAAATACTAAATTATATGTGATTCAAATTAATCACATAGACAGATATAAAACACCAGACTCTAAATATTATTTACCCAGCATCAAGCAGATGTTTGTTTCCAAAGCTACAATCTCCTCTAATTGGCTGGCACTGTGCTGCATAAACTCCAAGGCAATCTTATGTTCTATAATGAATGACAAATGCCAGAAAGAATCCTTTGTGAACTGGCAGCCTCCCCCTCCAGCATGCAAATTATGTAGAAATTCCATCAGCAGATGCAGATAAGCTCATCTGCATGATTGGCAGACTAGTGGGTAAACACACCCAAGGCTTCATTGTCCAAATTCAATTTGGTCGGTTCATCTCTGTTTTCAATGATCATTTACTTGTTAATTTATTCATTCAGAAAACGTTTATTGAGCAGCTATAATCCCTGGCACTATTTTAGGGTTTAGTGATACACAAATGAATAAAGATATGTTCTCATCCTTCAAGAAGTCCACAATGAACAAAGGGAGACAAAACCAGTAAAGAAAAATTAATGGGCAAATGAGACCAGTGTAATAACAGCAATGCAGATGACTTCCAGGGTCACACAGAGGAGAAATGATCAACTACCTAGGGAGCTTGAGGATGACTTCACAGATTTTCAAGGTGAAGCTCAGAGGAAGATGTGTAGAATCAGTGAGATTGACAAGATGTAGAAAGGAAGGTTTCAATAAAGATAACAGCAAGGACGCATGACAGAGCATGTCACATTCTGAGAACCACTAGTAGTTTGATCTTGCTGGAGCATAAGGTGCATACAAGTGTCTGCTCTGTTTTGGTGCTTTTAAAATGCACCCACTTGGGCATGCAAACTGCATAGCCACTTTTAAGGGCAACACGGCTATATCTATTGAAATTTTAGATGTGCCTGTCTTGTTTGTAGCAGCAAAAGATTTTTTAAAGTGATTATCTATATAGGACAAATTAAATAAACTATGTTACATCAAGTTAAATTATATAAACTAAATGCTATGTAAAAAATAATGTGTAGGGAAGCGGGTGGGGCTCAATCGATAGAGCTCCCGTTTACCATATGGGAGGCCCCGGGTTCGCTTCCCGGGGCCTCCTTGTGAGGGGCAGGCCGGTCCGCACGGCCCAGTGGGCTGATGCAGCAAGACCTCACAACAGGAAGTGGGTGTGGCTCAATCGATAGAGCCCCCGTTTACCATGTGTGAGGCCCCGGGTTCGCTTCCCCGGGCCTCCTTGTGAGGGCAGGCCAGCCCGTGCGGCGCGGTGGGCTGATGCAGCGGGACCTCATAGCAAGGGGGAGATAAGCAGACACGGAGAAAACACACAGTGAATGGACACAGCAAGCACAAGCAGCAAGGGGGGGATAAATAAATAAATAAATAAAATTAAAAAAAATAAAAAAATAATGTGTATACCCCTTTATACTTATATAAGAAGATTTCCAGATAGTAGAAGATATATAGACAAGATATATCACCTAGGGGGAAAAAAGTGAGGTAAAAAGAATATATATAGTATGCTACTTTGTGTAAGAAAGAAGAGAAAAGAGGAAAATATATTCTTATTTCCTTTATTTTCATTAAAAAAAACCACTGGAAGGATATACAAGAAACTTGTACCTATAGGAGTGGGGGTAAAATAGATTGAGAGAGAGGTGGGGGTGAGACTTTGTATTTATACTGTTTTCGACTCCTAACTGCTAAAACAAATATCATACAATGGGTAGACTTTACAACAGAATTTATTGGCTCATGGCTTCAGAAGTCAGAAGGCTTCCTTCCTCCCAGGTTGGTGTCTTCTGGCTGGCGGACAATCTTGTGGTTCCTTGGCTTTTCCATCACGTGGGAATGCACATGGCAGCATTGTCTGTCTTTTCTTCCAGGTTCCATTGATTTCCAGCTTTCAGCTATTTCTGGTGGTTTCTGTCTCTCCATCTGACTTTCACTCCTATAATCTGGATTAAAGCCCAAACTGATTCAGTTGGGCCATGCCTTAACTGAAGTAACATCTTGAAGAGATCGTATTTACAACGGGTCCACAGCACAAGACCAGAAGTTGAGACCTGAACATGTCTTTTGTGGAGGACAGGATTCAATCACCAACCGTCCACCCTCCAGACCCCAAAAAGATATGTTCTTTTCACATTCAAGATACATTCATTCCATCACAACATCCCCAAAGCCTTAAACCATTTTAGGACCATGCAAATACAAAGATTCATCAAAATCAGCTATAGGTGTGGTCCATCCCAGGGCAAAATTCCTCTGGTAGACTTGTGAAATCTAGAAAACAAGTTATCTGCTTCAAATATGCAATGATGGGACAGGGATCGGATAAACATTCCCATTCCAGAAGGGAGAAATTGGAAGGAAAACAGTAGTCACAGCTCTAGCCTTAAACCCAGCAAGGCAAAGTCTGAGAGTCAGCAATGGATGGATGTTTTTCCTCTGGATCTGCTAGAGAAGCAACCCCACCCTTTCCAAGTGCTTGCACAGGGACCATGCCCTTGCCCGTGGTGAGATGGTGTAAGCCCCACTATCTCCAAGCATTGGGATGGTGGCCAGGATTTCCGCAAATGCCAGAGCACAGGTCCCATCTCTTAGCATTAATTGGGGTGGCAGAATTCTGCTTGAACTACTGGGTGCAAGTTCCACCCCCTTCAAGCACTGGGGCACATGGTCTGCCCGCTCCAAGTGCAGGGTGGACCCGCCCTTTCCACCCACATGAGTGGGCCCACTCTCTTGGCCCCAGGAGATCTCTTTAGTCCAGACCTCGGCTTCTATAGTTCTACCCTTGAAGTCATTTTTCCTTCAATTTGTCCTTTCTTTGTCTGTTTCATGCATTGCTTCTGTTCATACAAATTTCCCAAACACTTTGTTGCTTTCGTGCAGTTCCAGGGAGTTCAAACCATCAGACTACAGACCTTTCCACAGATCCTTCCTGGATAACTGCATTTCCAATCCTGAATTCCACTGAAATGGCTGACTGCATCCATGTTCAGCCATACTTTCTTTAGCAAAAGTTTGTTCAGTTAAACCCTCACATGAAATGCTGTTCTCTGAGGAGTCACTTCCCAGAAACTCAGGGAGGTCCCTGATAGAGTCACTTCTGGCTCTAGTCTCAGAGCACAGTATCTGGACAGGCTGAGAATTTTCAAAATCATCAATTGCTGGTTCCTTTATGCTTAAGAGTTTAATTCTCAGCCTGTCCCTTTCCTCTTGCATTTTACTATAAGCTGCAAGGAGAAGCCAGGCTGTACTTTCCACACTTAGTTTGGAAATCTTCTCAGCTAAATATCCAAGTTCATCACTGACAAGTACCACTTTCAATCCAACATCAGAACACAATTTCACCAAGTTCTCTGCTACTTTGTGACAAGGACTGCTTTTCTTCCAGTTTCCAACAATATATTCATCATTTCCTTCTACGTCTATGTTTCTCTTATGAAGTCTCTTTGGCATCCATATTTCTCTTATAAAGTTTCTTTAACATCCATATTTCTACCAACAATCTCTTTGCAGCAATCTAAGTTTTTTCTATCAAGCACCTCACAGTTCTTCCAGCCTCTGCTCATTACCTAATTCCAAAGCTATTTCTACATTTTTAAGTATTTGTCATAGCAGCACCTCAGTTTCCAGCACCAAAAACTGTTTTACATACCTGGCATATTCTTTTTTTATTTTTGCATCATGGAAATGCATGGCCTATTCAAAAAGTAATACTAAAACTTAAAATGTACCTATTTTATGTCCCAGCAATTATGGCCTTGATATCAACCACAGAGAATCACTCACACGTACACATATAGAGGGATATACAAGATTGTTTGTTGTGGCATTATTTATAGTGGGAAAAAACCTGGAAACAACCAAAATATCTGTTAATAAAATTCTGGAATAAACTGTAGTATGTTAATACTTTGGAATGACATGCAGCAATTAAAGCAATAAGGTAGATCCATGTCTACTAACATGGATAAATCTCCAAGACTTTATTCCTGTATAAAAAAAACCATGCAGAAAGATGGGAGAGCATTAATGTAAAACACACACACCCTGAATAACTCAGTACTAGATAAGCTGAAAGAATTCACACAAACTGGTGATAGTACTTACTTCTAGAGCAGGGGTTAGCAAACTTTTTCTGTAATGGGCCAGGTAGCAAATATTTTAGGCCTTGCAGCCTTATAGTCTCTGTCGCGACTGATCAACTCTTCCATTGGAGCACAAATGTAGGTATAGACAATATGTAAATGAATGAACTGTGTTCCAATAAAACTTTATTCACAAAAACAGATGGTGAGCCAGAATAGGCCTATGGGCCATAGTTTGTCAACCGCTGGTCATAGAACTAAGATGGGAAGTGTTGCACAAAGACTCTTTAATGCTTAATTTTTTTTTTTTTACAAGGAGAATGAATGCATCACTTTGTAACTAAAATTCAATTAAAAACAACAATGTAAGCCAAGACCCTCTATTGGCAGTACACACAGGCTCCTCTTCCCCAAATGCTGGAGAAATCAGTCAAGAGCATGAGTGTTCCCAGCACAAAGAGGACCAGCACTAGGGGGCCCAGCCAGAGATCACACCTTCTTCTCCTACCATGCTTTCCTCCTTTTCACCAGCAAGAAAGTTCCTCTCCCTAAGGGAGTGCTGCTGTTGTACTCTAGGAAGGCTTCGCCCCACCGGATCCCTCCTTACCTGTTGGAAGTCCTAGAAAAGGATGTGTTGAGAAAAAAACTATGGTGACAGGTCCAGATACTATTCAGGATCAGCATTTCAGCTGGACTGGCACAGCAGGTCCCTAGCTCCCCATCTTGAAAGAAGGAAGGAGGCACAGAGCCACACTCAGATATGAAAATCCTTTATGCAGGATAATAATATGGAACTCTTTCAATTTCTATTGGTTAACTATTTTGTCAGCATTTATTTAGGGAGAGGCTGGTCCCACCATTGGGGGAAGAGTAGAAAGGAAGGATGGATGGTGACAGTGCCCATTCTCTCCTACATATCCTAAGCAATTCATCACTAGCATCACAAGCAATTGTTCAAATTGCAGCCCCC
>JAQZBX010055710.1:0-18355 GCA_029593785.1 Cabassous unicinctus | reverse complement strand
ATCCACCCTTTTCAAATGCCAAGGCAAACACATCGTTACTGTACACATGGGTGAGGTCCCTCTCTTGGAAGGAGAAGTTGCCTTAATTCTAGACCTCAGGTTCCATAGTTTCCTCTTGAAGCCAGTTTCCCTTGAACTCTCCCCTCCCTGTCTCTTGTACTACAGGAAGACAGTTTTTTGTTCATACAGGTCTCAAAAATGTTTATAAGTTTAGCATGCAAGAAGCAGGGGTCCAAGCCACCAGACAGTAAGACTTTCCCCAAGTCTTTCCTGTATAATTGCATTCTTAGTCCTCACTTACAAATTCAAAGGTTAATTAATTCCTAAAATGGGACAATATCATCTGTGTTACTTGATTTCCAAAAGCTTTCAATTTCTGGAAGAAGTCTCTGGTTACTTTGTGTCCCACAAATTAGTTCTAAGCTTATCTCTTCTCTCACACTTATATCTATAAGCTTCAAGAGAAGCAGACCACATTTATTTTTGAAATATCCTCCTTAATGTCCAAGTTAATCATTTTCAAATTCTTCCTTCCATCTAACATGAGTAATAAATTTTGCTAATTCTCTGCAACTTCAAAACACAGACCACTTTTCCTCCAGTTTCCAATAATAGTTTCATCATTTCCTTCTAAGGGCTCACTGGGAAAAACTTTAGTGTCCATATTCCTACCAAAAGTCTCAAAGCAATGTAAGACTTTTCTATCAAGCATCTCACAAGTCCTCCAAAAATATTCCATACCTATTTATAAAACCATTCCAACATTTTTAGTCCTTTCAGGCAGCATGACCCCACTTTCATTGCACCAATTTCTGTTTTAGTTTGACAAAGAGGTGCCATGCAAAGTCACAGAAATGGGATGGATGTGATAAAGAGTATTCTTTTGGGTAAAAGCTTACAGTTCCAAGGTCATGAAAAGTCCAAACTGAGGTACCATCAGAGATGCTTTCTCACGAATGTCAGCTATTGTTGATCTTGGCATGTTGCCATGTGGTGAAGCTGGAAATCAAACACTGCTTCAGTCTCTCCTTTTTGAGCTCACTATTTCTTTTTGAGCTGCTCCATGTGCACAGCCCCTTGGGGTCTTCATGCTTAAGCAATCCTCTCTCTCACAGTGCTAGCTCCCTATCCAGTCAAATGTTTCTCACCCCCTGTGGCAGTTTGATATTATTTATGAAATCCAAAAAGAAATATAGATTTAGTTTGTCAACAGATCTGTTCCCCTGGCATGATAACCTTTTATTTTATTAGATACAGCTGAAACATCTGACTAAATTATGCTAAGATTAGTGCTTTGATCCAACCATGTCATTAGAGTATGATTCAGCATTGAATCCCAGCCCCCTTGGGCTGATAAAACATACTCTAATGGAAGTAGACACACAGAAGCAGATATGCAGGATGAGAGAGTGCTCCATAGACACAGGCCCTGCATAGAGAGATGAGCCTGATAGTGTACAGGTGACTTTATGGAGAGAACAGAGCAGCTGAGCCAAGAAAGAAATAAGCCCCAGGGAGAGACATGAGCCACATGCCAGCCTACGCTGAAATCAGAAGAAGTTGGGGGAAAAGAGCCTTAAGGGGAAGGAGGAAGTCTGACCCTTAACAGACAATTTGCATCAACACATGGCAACAGATTTTGGGTAAGAAAGTACCTCTTATGGTACCTTGAGTTGGACTCTTTAGGGCCTGGTAACTATAAGGTTCTACCTCAAATAAATAGCCTTTATAAAAGCCAACAGAGTTCTTGTACTTTGCATCAGCACCCTTTTGGCTGACTAATGCAAAATTTGATACTGGAAAGTGGGGTCATGCTTTTGCTATTACCTAAATGGTGGAACAGTTTTATAAATGGGTTAGGGATATTTTTTAGAAGAATTGTGACATGCTTGATGGGAAAGGCCTAAATTGCTTTGAAGAGACTGTTGGTAGTAATATGGGGGCTAAAGTTATTTTTGAAAAGGCTTTAAAAGGAAATAATTGTGAGATGTTTGATAGGAAAAGCCTATAGTGCTTTGAAGAGACTGGCGGTAGGAATATGGACACTAAAGAGACTTTTTATAAAGTCTTAGAAGTAAATGATGAAACTATTACTGGAAACTGGAGAGAAGATTATCCATGTTTTAAAGTTGCAGAGAAATTAGCAAGTTTGACTCCTGATGTTATATGGAAGGTGGAATTTGAAAATGGTGAGCCTGGGCATTTAGCTGAAGAACTTTCCAAAGTAAACTCAGAGAATGTGGCTTAGCTTTTTCCCCTGGCAGCATATATAGAGAGAAGCTGAGAACTGAATTGTTGGACACAATGTAACCAGAAACTGATTCCAGGAATTCCAATCCTCTGGAAATCAAGCTCCCAGAAAATGGTGCCCCATTTGAGCACTTAACTAAACTTGGAACTTGTAAATCAGGATTGAAAATGTGGCTATCCAGGAAATATTTTTGGTTAGTTTTACTGTCTGAGGGCTTGGCCCCCTACTTCCTCCATATGAAACCAACACACTTTTTGAGAGAGCTGTATGAACAAAACCACTGTCAGCCTGGACTAAAAGGACATGTAGGGGAAAGATGCTTTAAGAGCAAAAACATGGAAACTGAGATCTAGAATTAAGATATCTCCTTGTGTTACCAGATTTTGTCTAGATCCTTGGCTAAACTGCAGGAAATGAATTTCAAGATCGTGTCACATTGATTAAGCTAGTAATTTATTAAGGTAGGGAGGAAAGAAAAATGAGAGGAAATAACAGATCATGGGTCCCAAGTAGAGAGGAAGGGGCTGAAGAGTGATAAGGAGGGCTGATTTCCCATTACAGATTATAAATGCCCAGGTTTTACTTGTGTATTGATCCAGGCAGGGGTGAAAAAAGCCAGAACAGGGGTCCAAAGGCAAGAGAGAGATTTGGCCTTTGTGCTTGCTTGTTGAACCATTAATTATTCTGTTCCTTTGCTAATGGTATGAGAAGGGTCCCAGTTGTTTGCTGTTTTGATTGATTGCCCCACTTATCAATCCCCTAGGAAGGCCTAGTGATAAGGCCTCTGGAGAATGTCTGGAACTTCTCCTGGCTTCCAGAGGAAACATCATTCAGGATGGCAGAATCTTATGAGGGTCTTCCAGCAGCCATCTTCAGGATATTGATGTCCATGTCCTTGTCAGGTTCCAGATCCATATATTGATTCCTTATCTAGCCTGCTTCACTTGTGCCAAGAGATGAACCCCACCCATGTGAACAGAAATGGAGGGTTTGCACCATCCGTTGAAGAGGGTGGAAGTTCCCACCTGCTGTTCAGAGAGAGTTTTGCCACCCCAGTGTACGGAAACAGTGGAACACATTCTCCAAGGGTTTGGGAAGGTAAGGTAAACAACCCATAAGTCTGAGAATGGTAAGCCTGTCCCCCATGGATTAGGGATGCCATGTCACCTTCTCATTGCTCCAAGAGTATTGGGCCAGTATGCCAAAGATAAGGGAGTATGTTGCCTTCACCTCACTGTTCTAGGTGGGTTAAGACTCTACCCCAGGGATTGGAGAAACTGGCCATCACTCCAAAGTTCTTGGAGGGTGAAATCTGGTGCTTGGTCACCACCCAGATGCTTGATTAGGATGAAACCAAGAAAACTGCCATTGGACAAGCTGGTGGAAAATGTAGGTCCGCATAAGGCCCCAGGGAAAAGAAACCATCATCATGAGAATGACTCTCAGACATTGAAGTCTAATGAAGTATGCCCTGTGGGTATATAGAACTATAGGGGACCTATTACTCATAGTTCCCTCCAAATTTCTCCTTAAGATAATGCAAATATTTATACTTTGTTTGTCCCTTTGTATATTGGAAGCAGAGAAATTGTTTTGAAAATTTCAGATGTTTACAGCTGGATGGGTATTTCCCCCAAGACAAACTGTATTTCTTTAATCTGATTGTGATTTGATTTTGTACTTAGTATTGTTACTGATTTAAAGTTTTTTGAATATTGTAATGTCTTTTTAGAATTCAGAGTGTGGAGTGTGGCAGTTTGATATTATTTATGAATTCCAAAAAGAAATATAGATTAAGTTTGCAAACTGCTCTGTTCCTCTGACATGATAACCTTTGGTTGTATTAGATTCAGCTGAGAAGTCTGATTAAATCATGTGAAGAATAGTGCTCTGATCCAACCATGTCATTAGAGTGCTACTCAGCATTGAGTCCCAGGCCCCTTGGACTGATAAAACAGACTCTCACATGGAAGTCAGACACACAGAAACAGATACTCAGGAAGAGAGAGTGCTCCATAGTCACAGACCCTGTGTAGAGAGATGAGTCTGATAGTCTAGAGCTGACCTTGTGGACAAAACAGAGAAGCTCATCCCAGAAAGAAATGAGGGTTGGGGAAAAAGACAAGCCTAAGCCAGCCTACAGTTGAAATCAGAAAAAGCTGGGACCATAGATCCTTAAAAGGTAGGAGGATGGCTGAACTCTTCCAGACATCATCCACCATCTTGCATCAACATGTGGAACAGACTTTGAGTGATAATGTACCTTGATTTGGACTCTTTAAGTCCTGGTAACTGTAAGTTTCTACAACAAATAAATACCCTTTATAAAAGCCAACAAAGTTCTGGAACTTTGCATCAGCACCCCTGTGACTGACTAATACACCCCCACAGGAATGGATAAGTTTAAAACATAATGTTTCTCTTTTTGAAATTCCTAAAGTAACTTAAAATTGCCACATTCAGTATTGGCTTATGTGTACATTCCACAAATAAACCACTTGGTGGTAATATTTTCAAGGAAAAAAAAACTTGTCAACAAAGTAGTTCTTATTCATTTTGTTAGATTATATGTATGTTTCTTGACTGTTGACTCCTATTTTCAATTCTGAGAAGTAGTTTGATGATTTAATCTCACTTTTTCTTTATACTTTGGAAATTGCCTTAATAATAAGCATGACTTATTGATTTCCCATTTTTTCCATTAATTTCCTATATCGCTCTTTTTTTGTTCTGCTTATTTTCTTTTTTTAATATACTTTTTATTTTTTTAAAAGAGAGTTAGATTACATGAATGTTACATAAAAATATGTGGATTCACATATGTCCCACTCCTTACCCCTCCCATATTTTCCCACATTAACAACATTCTTTACCAGCATGGTACATTTGTTAAAACTGATGAACACATTTTGGAGCATTGCCACTAAGCATGGATCATAGTTTACATTGTAGTTTACACTCTCTCCCACAGAATCTTATAGTTATGGCCAGAAATATAATGGCCTGAATCTGTCATTGCAATATCATTCAGGACAATTCCCAAGTCCCCCAAATGTCCCCATTTTACAATTGTTTTTCCTTCTTTCTCCCCTCAGAACCTCCAGTTGCCACTGTCTCCAAATCAATGATATAAGCTCTCCCATTTCTAGAATCACTATAAGTCTATAGTAGAATACCAGCAAGTCTACTCCAGTCCATCATTCATTCCCCAATTCTGAGGATTCTGAGATGGGGGTGTCCACTCCACCTTTAACTGATAGGAAGATTAGATCCCCAGGGGCAGATGGATGGTACTATCTTGCTTGCAGTTGCAGACTCTCTTGGTTCCTTGGGATGATTTTTGTCCATCATTATTTCCTTGTTAGTTGTCCTGGGTGAGTCCAATGAATTGGAGAATAGGTGTTGCAATTCTGTCCAGCTGGCATATGGATAGCCCAAAGATTTAAGTCTCTTGGACATACAACTATCAGCTCTAATACCAACTACAGATGGGTGAGAACAGCCATGTGTAGGGAAACCACAACTCAGTCCAACTCTGTCACACTGGGGAGCATAAATTCCAAAATAGGGCCACTAGCAGGGTGCCAAGCTCTTGAGCTGCCTGCTTTGCCTATAATGTCTGGATATCTCCAGAGTCTTCAGGAGCACTGGTACTTGAGGTAGTATTTACTTTGGCACTCAGATCCTACTAACATGTGCATAAGTGTAAACTCTGGAATTACCACCTGACTCATTTTGAAGTCTCTTAACCATATAAACTCATTTGTCTTTATACTTTCCTCCTTTTGGTCAAGGTCTCTTTTTCAGTTGCATTGTTAGTTTGTGATTGGTAGCAATCCCTTGGTGCTCAGGACTCTTATCCCAAGGAGTCATGTCCCATGCTTTGGGGAAGGTAATGAATTTATATTCTGAGTTTGGCTTAGAAAGAGGCCAGAATTGAGCATCAAGGAAGCTCTCAGGAGGTAACTCGTAAGTATCTTATAATTTTAGGCTAACTTTCAATTTTAAATGTAAAGCTTCATAAGTACAGACATCGATATCAAGGAAACATC
Source organism: Cabassous unicinctus (assembly GCA_029593785.1). Classification (NCBI taxonomy): domain Eukaryota; kingdom Metazoa; phylum Chordata; class Mammalia; order Cingulata; family Chlamyphoridae; genus Cabassous; species Cabassous unicinctus. The sequence continues at coordinate 12,052 of JAQZBX010055710.1, read as the reverse complement.
AAAGGACTATCCTCCTTTTCTGGTCACTACACCTATACTTAGGGGATTTTTGTATTCCCATTAGAGAATGAGGCAGAGCTCTCCAGGATGGGAATTCAATGTTCTTCTGTTATTTTGTGAATCTCCATCCACTGTGACAATGCCCCATGAACACTTGAACACATTTATAAGCATTATAGGTATTTCCCAGGTGAATACAATGGTCCAAGAAGTCCCAAAATATGCTTTGAAGAACAAATATTTTGTAATTAGATTACTCAGTCATAAAGTAAGACCTAGGCAAAAGTAGAAAGGACCTAGCTATTGACAGTAAACAATTAATGGTCCAGGAAGGAATACTGTAAAACATGGTGATTAAAATAATATTTGATAATCTTCTTCATTACTAAAAATAATGGAATCAATAAACTTCTGGAAAAATGGTGGACTAGAAAGACATGGGATTACTTCTCCAGAAAATAACTAGAGGACAGGCTGTAACAACCTAGAAAAAGATCTTCTAGGGTTTAGGACACTGGACAAAGGCTGGACACTGCCCAGAGGAGAGATGGAAAAAGGAAGGAAATTGTGAATGCAGAACTCTGAGTTGAAACTAGCAGCTGCTGCTGCCAGGACCATCACCCACACCAAAGACTCTCCAGAATTCTCAGGACTCTGGGCCTGCCGCTACAGACAAATTGGGCTCCAAGGATCTACCACCCCAAGAAAGGGGAAATAGAGGGCCACAGCTTAAGGCTGACTCAGCTGCTGACCCACAAATTTGATCTGCTGTGTTCCACCAACCCTTCCAGGCCAGGTGGGGCCACATGGTGTTTTGCTCTGTAAGCCCATGAAGTACTAGAGAAATCTGACACTTGCAATTTCCTTCTCTTCTAGTTGGGTGTGATAGTTGAGGATGCCCTAAGAAAGGGGAAAGAGAGGGACACAGCCTAAGGCTGACTCAGCTTTTGACTCAAAAATTTGGTCTGCTATGTCCCAGGAGCCCTTCTAGGCTGGGTGGGACTGTGCCATTGTTTGCCTTGTGAGTTGGCCAGGGGCTAAAGTTGAGCAACCCTCCCAATCTCCTTCTCTACTAACTGGGACTGATTGTTGAATAGAGAGAGGGGAGTGGAAATATTTTATAGCCATGAAAAGGGAGGGTGCTGCCAGAGAAGGCTGGATAACTGTCTCAGAGAAAGTTTGAATTACAAGTTTTCTAACCTCCAAGCAGGAAACTGTTTTATATTGATCTACTCTGTGTTGCAACAAATACAGTCTGACCAGGCATTGAACTGAGAACTGCCAAAGAGGGCCATATGCTAGCAGACCAAGTAAGTGCATGTGAGAACATTAAAAATATGTAGGAAAGGCTTTTTCTGCTCTCTATAGCTTCCCTCCCCAAGACCCTAGGAAGAGTCTATAACCAATTACTGGGTCCAGTGCCCAATTTTGAACAACCAATACAATCCTAACAATTCAGATTAAGCCAAGAATCAAAGAGCTGTGGTAACAAACAGCCTCCTGCCAAAAAATCCCTACAAAAAAGAAAGAAATTGAGCATCTGAATAAACTATATCCTAACCAGATGCCAACAAATGAACAAAAAATTAGGAGCCATACTAAGAAAATAGAAGATATGGCCCAAGAAAAGGAATATAGCAAAGCATCAGAAGAGACACAGAATTTGAGAGAATTAATCATTGAGATGCACACAAATTTCCAAAACCAAATTAATGAGTTGAAAGACTATATGGTTAGAGATAAATGACATTAAGAAGACATTGAGTGAGTGCAAAGAAGAATTTAAAATCCTGAACAGAAAAATAACAGAGCTCATGAGAATGAAAGACAGAATATGTGAGATTAAAAAATACACTAAAAGCATACAACAGCAGACTCAGAATGATAGAAGAAAGTATAAGTGATACAGAACACAGAACAGCTAAATTTGAAGAGAGAAAAGAATGGAAAAAATTGTGCAGGGGCTCAGAGAGTTGAATGACAACACAAAATGCAACAACATATATGTCATGGGTGTTCCAAAAGAAGAAGAGAAGGGAAAAGGGGTAGAAAGTGTTTTTGAGGAAATAATGCCTCAAAATTTCCCAACTCTCATGAAAGAAATGAACTTACATGTCCAAGAATTGCACCGTACACAATCAGAATAAATCTGAATAAATCTACTCCAAGACACATACTACTCAGAATGTCAAATGTCGAAGATAAAGAGAAAATTCTCAGAGCAGCAAGAGAGAAGCAAATCATCACACACAAGGGACACCTAGTACGATTTAAAACAGATTTCTCATTAGAAACCATGGAGGCAAGAAGACAGTGGTATGATTAGGATATTTATAGAGAAAAAATGGCAGCCAAGAATTCTTTATCCAGCAAAATTGTCCTTTAAATATGAAGGTGAGTATATAATATTCACAAGCAAACAGAAACTTTTAGAGTTTGCAAAAAAAGAATCCAACTTTTCAGGAAATATTAAGGAAGCCTTAGAACCTGAAAGAAAAAAGACAGGAGTGGCAGGCTTGGAGGAGAGAATAGAAGAAAGAATAGCAGAAATGATAACCAAAAGAGTAAAAAGACAGACAAAAATATGATATGACATGTAAACCAAAGAATAAGTTGGTGGAAGTAATACTGCATTTATGGTAATATCATTGAATATGAATGGATTAAATTTCCCAATCAAAAGATGCAGGCTGATGGAAAGGATAAAAAAACATGAGCCATCCATATACTGCTTGCAAGAAACTCAATTTAGACCCAGCCATACAAAATGGCTGAAAGTGAACGATTGGGAAAAGATACCCCATGGGAATAGTAACCATAAAAGAGCAGCATTAGCTATACAAATATCAGACAAAACAGACTTCATATGAAAAAAGTTTTAAGAGATATAGAAGGCCATTATATATTAATAAAAGGGATGATACACCAGGAATATATAACAGTCATAAATATATATGCACCTAACCAGAGTGCCACAAAATACATGAGACAACTCTGGCAAAACTGAAGGGAGAAATAGACGTCTCTATAATAATCGTTGGAGACTTCAACACCCCACTCACATCATCAGATAGAACAAGTAGACAGAAGACCGACAAGAAAACAGAGAACTTGAACAATATAATAAAAGAGTTAGACATAACCGATATACAGAACAGTGCATCCAAATTCAGCGGGTTATACATCCTTCTCAAGAGCCTATGGATCTTTCTCCAGGATAGGCACATGTTAGGGCACAGGCAGCTCTCAATAAATATAAAAAGATTGAAATTATACAAAGCACCTTCTCAGATCATAATGGAATGAAACTGGAAATCAATAATATGCAGGGAAAAAGTAAATTAGCAAATGTGTGGAGGCTGAAGAACACACTCCTAAATAATCAGTGAGTCATAGAAGAAATTGCAAGTGAAATCAGTAAATATATTGAGTGAATGAAAACGAGAACACAACTTATCAAATCTTATGGGATGGAGCAAAGCAGTCTTGAGAGGGAAATTTATATCCCTATATGACTATATTAAAATAGAAGAAGAGCTAAAATCAAAGATTTAACTGAACAATTTAAAAAAATAGAAAAAGAACAGCAAACAATCCCAAAGCAGGTAGAAGGAAAAAAATAGTAAAGATTACGGCAGAAATAAATGAAATTGAGAACAAAAAAGAATAGAGAAAATCAACATAACCAAAAGCTGATTCTTTTAGATTAATAAAATTGACAAAAACCTAGCTAGAATAACAAATAAAAAAAGAGAGAAGATACAAATAAATACAATTAGAAATGAAAGGGGGGAAGTTAAAACTGTCCCCACAGAAATAAAAATAATCATAAGAGGATTTTATGAGAAACTGTATGCCAAAAACTAGACAACCTAGACAACCTAGACAACCAAAAACTAGACAACCTAGACAACCTAGGGCAAATTCCTAAAATGCCCAAACAACCTATACTGACGCTACAAGAAATAAAATAACTTAAACCAATCACATTTAACGAGATTGAATTTGTCATCAAAAATCACCCAGCAAAGAAAAGTCCAGGACCAGATAGCTTCACAGGTGAATTCTGCCAAGCATTTCAAAAAGAATTAACACCAATCCTGTTTAAACTCTTCCAAACAATTTAAAAGGAGGGAAAATTACCAAACACATATTATTAAGCCAACATCACCCTAATTTCAAAGGAGATAAAGATACTACAAGAAAAGAAAATTACAGACCAATCTCTCTAATGAATATAGATGCAAAAATTCTAAAAACAAACAAACAAACAAACTTGCAAATCGAATCTAACTGCGTATCAAAAGATATATACATCATGACCAAGTGGTATTTATTCCTGGTATGGAAGACTGGTTCATCATAAGGAAATCAATCAACATAATACACCACATTAACAGAATGAAGGAGAAAAAAAACCTTGATCATCTCAATCGACACAGAAAAGGCATTCAACAAAATCCAGCATTCTTTTTTGATAAAAACACTTCAAAAGATAGGAATAGAATTCAAATTCCTCAATATGATAAAAGGCATATATGAAAAACCCAGGTAACAATGTAATCAATGGAGATTGGAATTATTGTGCAGATGTCAATCTTACCCAAACTGATTTATAGATTCAATGCAATACCAATCAAAATCCCAACAGCTTATTTCATAGAATTAGAAAAGGCAAATACCAATCTCATTTGGAAGAGAAAGTGCACTTTAATAGCCAAAAGCATTCCAAAAAAGAAGCGTAATGTGGGAGAAATTTCACTGCCTGAACTTGAAGCATATTACAAAGCTATGGTCAAAACAGCATGGTAATGACATAAAGATAGAAACATAGATCACTGGAATAGAATTGAGAATACAGAAACAAACCCTCACCTATGCAGTCAAATGGTTTTTGACAAATCTACCAAATTAATTTTAACAGGACAAAAGAGTTTCTTCAGCAAATGGTGCTGGGATAATGGTATATCTATAACCAAAAGAATGAAAGAGAACCCCTATCTCACTCCCTTTACAAGAATCAACTCAAAATTGATCAAAGACCTAAATATAAAAGACAGGACCATAAAACTACTAGAAGACTAGAAGAAAATGTAGGGAAACATTTTCAAGATCTTGAAATAGGTGGTGATTTCTTGGACCTTATACCCAAAGCTCGTGCAACAAAAGAAAAAATAGATAAATGGGATTTCCTCAAAATTAAACACTTTTGCCCCTCAAAGGACTTGTCAAAAGGGTGAAAAGGCAGAATGGAAGAAAATATTTGGAAATTTCATATCTGATATGGGTTTAATATCCATGTTATATAAAGAGATGTTACAACTAAACAATAAAAAGAAAAATTACCCAATTTAAAAATGGGCAAAAAACTTGAATAGACATTTGTCTAAAGAAGAAATACAAATGGCAAAGAAAACACCTGAAGAAATGTTCAACACAATTAATGATTATGGAAATGCAAAACAAAACTACAATGAGATTATTTCACACCTATCAAAATGGCCACTATAAAAAAGACAGAGAACTACCAGTGTCAGAGAGGATGTGGAGAGATAGGAACAGTTATTCACTCTTGGTGGGAATGTAGAATGGTACAGCCACTACGGAGGCCTGTTTGGCAGTTCCCAAAGAAGTTGAATATAGACTTGACACATGACGCTGCAATACCACTACTGGGTATATACCCAGAAGAACTGAGAGCAGTGACACGAACAGACATTTGCACACCAATGTTCATAGTGGCATCATTCATGATTGTCAAAATTTGGAAACAACCCAGGTGTCCATCAACAAACTGTGGTTTATTCACACAATGGATTGTTATGCAGTTGTAGGAAGAAATGAAATCATATAGCATATGACAACATGGATGAACCTGGAGGACATTATGTTGAGTGAAGCAAGCCAGACACAGAAGGACAAGTATTGTATGATTGTGCTATTATGAACCAAATATATTGTGTAACATATTGTATGACTCAAAAAAAAATTATAGGTATCCAGTACATTTAATTGAGAAATGTATATTTTTATTCAAATGTGTTTTCTTTTTAGTTTTTAATTGCTTATATTTTCAATTATTAAATGTACAAAATAAAGTTAATAGAAAAAGAAAAAATAATGGGGTTTATGGGAGCAGAGAGTAAGAATATAGTCAGACATGTAGATTCAAGGATGCTTCCTTATGTAGATGATATCTGACCTTAGCCTTGAGAAATATGAGAAATATAAATTGTACAGTCAATGAAAGTTATGTTAGAATAATGGGTAATGTATTCCAGAAACAGGCAATTGCATAACTAAATTCATGAACGGTTGAACTTGTCATCACTTCTTTAGTAAACTCTATTCAACTTAGCATTTAGAGAAAAAAAGTTGGTAGGGTGTGTTGGGATTTGAAACTGGAGATGCAGGGATGGTTTAAATAATAGACAGAATTTTACACAACACTAAGGAAAGTGACATCATTAAAATTAATTTTAGTGAAATCACCTCTGGAGTAATATCAAGTCAATCTGTATTTAATGGGGAAAAAGAAGATAAACTAAGAATCATTCTGGGAGTGTATAGTCATAGTAACAAAGTCATTGTCAGATTCCATGATGACTCCATCCTAGAAAATCTGGAAAATAGAAGGGAACATGAGATGCTAAAGAGAAGGCGAGAGCTTTCAGAATTCCTGACATTGTTGCTACCAATATATATTCATTAGTGCAATGAAGAGATGCCCTTTCTACCTAGCTCTAGGTCACCATGGGTCACCTGGCCCAAGGAGCAACCAATGCTTGCCCAGTAGTTTTACAAATACCTTCATGACAACGGTCCTTTTTTCTTTCATTCACAGTCCCTGTCAATATTGGTCTGTAATATGGCTTTGATTTTTAAATAGGGGAAAGGAAATTGAAGGATTTCTACCTTTTCCATATCAATTATCCTTTTCTTAAACATTTTGCCTAAAACTAACTTCTTACATATTTTTGTATCTCACTCATTAAAAACAATCCAAATAGATCATTGAGTGACTATCTTCATGGCTCATATTTTTCTATTGCCTAGTTGGCTTCTCCCCACCCCTAAATTTTGAGACTGAGGTAGACCTGTTAATAAATCACAGATATTCATCCAGATAAGTCCAGGTCCCTTTTCAAAAAAGATATAAACTTTTCATATTTCCTTCATAGTGGTATAAGGCCATCTAAGTCCCAAAATTTAGGATATGAACTTGTATACATGTTTTAAGAACACATAACAAAAGAAATAAATCGAACAATCTTTAAATTCAATTAGACCCAGCCATCCTAAAACAGATATTATTTTACTACTCCAATTTAAAGAAAATGAGAGCAAAACTACAGATGGAAGAGATTTTACGCTGACTTATAACTCCTAGATAACCAGGATTTGTTGTCATTTCTATATATTAATAAAACATCCCTATTTCTCACAAGTTACTGACTTACATATGATCTTTCTGTTAATGGGAAAAGTCAACACAAAGCTAAGAAAAATATATGAGAATATATTACTAATTTATTAAAACTTCATTTTTAATCACTTAAATTCCTTTTACTCTGTCTTTAAGCCTAGAATCAAAATTTTCTAAATTTTTATACATGGCTGAATTTTGTGCACCTTAACTTTAGGGACCAATGGAGAAACTTTGTCAACCTCTTAACAGAATGTTTTCCCTGAGTCACTCTTTTTAGGGACCCTAACACTTCCTTGTTTCTTAGGCTATAAATAATAGCGTTGAGCATTGAATTGAGGGTAGTTTAGATGACAGCAGGAACCTTGTGCTCTGTTGACAATCAGAGGGCTATTGGGCATAGATAGGAGTAAACAAAGGATGTATAATAGGAAGCCACCACAGTGTTGTGGGTACTGCATGTTAAATAGGTCTTCTCAATTCCACTGAATGCATGTATTGAAGAGTAAGGAGAATACTACCATAGCAAGATGTGATACCAATGAAAAGAAACACAAGGAAGAAGGTAGTACCCACAAAATCCATGTTTTTCTAGTTGCATTGTTGCTACTTGGTGCTTGGTAGTAATCCCTTGGTTCCAGGGTGGCTCATCCCCAGGAGTCATGTCCCTTGCCGGGGAGAAGCTAATACATTTATATGCTGAGTTTGGCTTAGAAAGAGGCCACATTTGAGCAACAAGGAGGGTCTCAGTTGGTAACTCTTAGGTACCCCATAATATTAGGCTGTTTCAATTTCAAAATTAAATGTTCATAAGTACAGTCATCACCATCAAGGGCTCATCAATGGTCCATCAATCTTCACTAGTCACTGCCCCTGTACTCTGGGGATTCTTGTTGTCCCATTAGTGAATATGACAGAGCTCCCCAGATGGGAATTTGATATTTTATTCAGTTACTGTGTGAATCTCCACCTATGATGACAATACCCGATGAACATTTGAACACATTAAAATGCCTTATAGGTATGCCCCAGTTCAACCTCCTCCCATTCATCCCACATCTCTGATAGCCCTCACCAAAGGTCCTCCCATTTGGCAGTTCTAACCTTTCTGTGATCCAAAACTTTTGCAAAAATGAAGCCAACAAAATAACCAAATACAATGAATACAAAAACGAAATGATGATAGTTTTAAAATAACAAATAAAATACAAAGAAAAATTAAAAATTGAAATAATTAAAATAATTAAAAATTTAAGACTAGAATTTTTTTGACACTATGTCTTTCATCATTCTAATATTTGTTGTCTTGTATGTACAGTGACATTTTTTTTTGTCTATTTCCTTCATGTCTTATTTTTTCATTTTCTCTTCAAAGAAGTTTGGGCTGCAGAAAAGTCACACACAGAATATAGGTGATTCCCATATATCCAACATCCACCCCCTTTCCCCCTTTCCTCTATTAATAATATTTTAATGTGGATGGTACATTTGATACAATTGATGTATAAATATTGAAACATTGCTACTAACCATGGTCAATGATTTACATTATGGTTTACATTTTGGACCATATATTTTTATAATTTTTTAATGAAATTTAGCATGGACTTTATTCATCATTGCGAGATCATGTAGAAAAATTCCATCACCCCAAAAATGCCTCATGCTCCATATATTCTATTCCTCCCTTCCCCTCTCCTCAGGACCCATGGTATAAAGTTGGAAAATGAGAGTCCTCCAACTCTGTTTTAATTTTTAAGATACTTTTTGCTATCTAGACCCCTTATTTTTCCAAGTAAATTTGATAATTGGCTTTTTCATTCATGAAAAAAAAAAAGGTTGTTGGAATTTTTATTGAAATTGCATTGAATTTTTTAAATCAGTTTGGGTAGAATTGACATCTTAACTCTTTAGTCTACCAATCCAAGAACACAGAATATCCTTCCAATTAATTGGTCTTCTTTCTTTTCTTTAGCAATGCTTTGTAGTTTTCTGAGTACAGATCCTTTACATCCTTGGTTAAGTTTCTTTAATATTTGATTCTTTTTGTCGCTACTGTAAGTATAAATTCAGGGCTCCCTTCATCAAGCTCACTGATTCTTTTTTCTGCCTCTTCAAATCTGCTGTTATATGCCTCCAGTAGATTTGTTATTTCATTTACTGAGTCTTTCATTCCCATAAAATCTGTTATTTTTTTGCATATGTTATGCTTTCAAATACTTTTATTTACCCAGTATCTTCTTAATTGCTTTAATCTCCTTAGCCATGTCATTGCATTTGTTAAGGAAATTTGTTTAACATCTCTAATTAGTTATCTCAAATCCTTTATGTAATTTCAGGTTTAATTTGCTCCTTTGACTGGGCCATATCTTCTTGTTTCTTAGTATGGCTTATACATTTGATGCCCTTGATGTATTTATTTGGGCTCAGTTTCTTTCTTTAGCCTTGGACTTTCCGGTTGATTGGCTTTGTGCTAACATTTCTCTTTGATGCTTGGTTCAATTTATTTTGGAACTTTAGTATAGCTCATGTTTAACCAATCAGAATTTTTTCAGCTCTTATTCTTTGCTTCTTGCCCTTTCTCTCCTTCCAGGGGCAGAATTGGAGCCAAGAGTGTGGGCAGTTTCTGAGCAGTGATGACTGAAATTACCCATATTGAGGATGTGGGTTGTAATCTAAGCCAGGCCACTAATTCATTAGCCCAGAGAGACTAATGAAGCTCCACCCACCTTCCTCCCCTGCTGGAGGCAGTTTGAAGTCCCAGGCTGGGGTGGTAATCTGAAGTGGACTGAAAGAAACCATTTCTTACCATCAAGAAATTCACTGTGATTTTCATTAAACCCCACTTATACACCTCCTGAGGATGGCATTAAAATGGAGGCTACTGGCATCTTTCTGACTTGGATAGGTTCAAATTTTAGAATTGTACTCTAGGGCAATGGATATGGCTCAAGAAGTTGAGTGCCTGCTTTCCATATGGAAGTCCCTGGGTTCCATTCCCAGTGCCTCCAAAAAACAAGCAAACAAACAAACAAAACAACAACCAGCCGCTGCAGGGTGGGGGTGCTCTTCTTGTCTCCTGAGCCCTGCAAATAAGTGATTTAGATAGATTCTGGATGATTACTAAATGCACAGAGGATGAGCTGATTAGTAGAGCTCCCTACTATGCTGCAATCTTGCCTCCCCCCTAAATCAGTACACTTTTGAATTGGAGCAAAATATGGATTGGACTTCATTCAAAGTCTCCAAGAAAACATTGTTCTCTAATGTTGTATGAATTCCCTTCCCTCTTTCATTACTATTATTGCAGAGAAAAACTATGAGTATGGTACATCTAGGAGATGTGAATAAATAGAAAAAGTAGAATATATTCAAGAGTTCATTCTAAAGCCAAACTTACTTTTATTTTGGCATAAACTAACTTTTCATACACATTCTTGACCACCTCCCACCTATAGAGAATTTCTATTTTAACAGCTTTAGTTTTTTTAATTTCTTTGTTTTTATACTTTTGTGTTTTGAGTACTTAAAAATGAACCACCATTATTTCATCATCATAATCTCAAAGTATGTGTGCATAAAATTGAACATACATTTAACTAAAAGTTAGTACATATGTAAAAAAAAAAGTGAATAAAATACATGTAATATATACTAACTATAGATCCAGGACTTAAAGTTATCTGTAATTCCTTAATCTACACAATTTTGGTTGTATCAGACTCAAGAGATAAGGAAAGGGTTAAATGTGAAGTAATCCTAGCACAAATCTTTTCACATATCAGATACCACATAGAGGAGATTTTCAATGGACACAGTCCAGGTTTAAGACTTGTTTTTCCTACTTTACTATGTAACCATTGTCAGAATGTTTTCTGCTCCATCTTTCCTCCTAGGTTTAATGCATTAAGTCTGATATCAAAATCATTAAAGTTTTAGAGGAATTAAAGAATGAAAACAGGTGAAAATGTTTTGCAAATGATCTATACATCTGTTAGTTATAACAATGAGTCAAAGCAAAAGAGATGAACAAATATTGCATATGGGATTTATATTGAGTGAGAAGAAAAATCATCTTCTCTTTAGATCTTGAAACCTTTAATTTGCTGAGGCTGCTTTTCTGGTAGATTCACCTCTCCCTTAAATGATATCATGTGACAGGTTATTAGCACATAAAAAGATTGAATATAGATGATCAAAAAGATGATGTATTGGCAGTCAAATACATGGCATCAGTAAGAGATCTGACGTTCATTAACTATTTCTGTGCTGTGTTTCTTTTTCCTAATCTTAAAACCACCTTAACTACCTATGGGAATATTGTTATAATAGCCCTATCTAAAATAAAAATGATAGAAGTGATTGTAATGGCAACTTCATTGGTAATTGCGATATATTTTCTACCTTATATTAAACTACCAATATAACTTATGACCTCATTCTAATAGGCTGGTTTCAGGTTGAATACAAATGATATTTAAGAAATAATTTGATGTTCAAATTTTTCCTTCATGCATAGTCAGAGACCACATGATAATCTTGGAACAATTGACTCCCAATTGGTTTCTTACAATGTACATGGAGTTTCAAACACGGAATTATTGAAGTAAATTTAAATACTTAACA
>JAQZBX010055709.1:0-18351 GCA_029593785.1 Cabassous unicinctus | reverse complement strand
ATTACCTTTTTTTTTTTAAATTCACACATTGATATATAAATCAGCATGACACTAAGCCCTGGTTTCTTTTATAATTTGCATTTATAACTGCTGCCCTTGCGTCACATGGAGTTCAGAATTTCCTGGATTTTTCATTTAAAAATATTATTATTTTTAAATTACTAGGGCTTAGTTTGGTAGCCCTATATTTTTATTTCCAGCCTCTGCCATGATTTGTCCAGAAATCTGTCTGATGCAAATGTAATGGCTATCATTTTCAATTAAACATGTGGTTAAATATGAAAGACAGCCACAAGAAAACTACCAGTATTCTCCTGATTCCTTTCAGATGCAATTGAACCAGGACAGAAGTAACTAGGTAAGACTAATTTCTTTCACATGTGAGGGGCAGGGATGGCAATAATGGAGAAGTATCTGTGTGGCACAGACTGATACATGAAGTGCCAGCAAGTTCTGCCATACCTTAAATGGCCTGCAAGATATATTACGTCTCCACGTGACTTGATGTCTGGGTCAGAAGAAAACACTGAAATTGGAGGTTAGCGGTGAATGAAATCTATGCAGAAAATAGAGGATGTGAATGTTCATAATACAGATTTTTATTTTTTTCATTTTTCCATTTATTTATATAAGTATGGTAACCAAACTATTTAGTTTCTCCACTAAAACAAATACCATCCAATGAATTTGGTTAACAACAGGAATGTATTGGCTAAGGGTTTCAGAGGCTTGAAGGCTTCCTTCTTCCTGTGGTCAGTATCTTCCAGCTGGCTGGCAATCATTGGGGTTCCCTGGTTTTTCTGTCACATAGCAATGCACATGGCCATATCTTCTCCTTTTTCTCCAGGTTCCCTGTGGCTTCCTCTTGGCCTCTTCAATTTATTTTGCCTATAAGGTCTTCAACCATATTGGATTAGGGCCCATCTTCATTCAGTTTGGAAACACCTTAACTAATAACATCTTCAAATTCCTATTACAAATGGGTTCACATCCACGTGACCAAGGCTGGGAACTGAACAAATCTTTTGGGATTACCTTATTCAATTCCCAATACCATGTATAATTTTAAAATACTTTGTATGAGTTTTTACTTTGAGGTAAGCTTTTGAACAGAAATGAATGAAAAGAAATATTATGAATAATGAATAATGAAGCAATAAATTTGCATTTTGCACAAAAATTTATTGCAAAGTGTAACTTGCCCAGTTTTGTGGACATTTATCATCTTCCATGATAGGATGGAGTAAAAGCACTGATTACATGAAAACTTGAAGATGCAAAGCTACCAAGTTATCGATACATTATTTTCAGAAGAATCACCCTGAAATTAAGATTGAATCATGGAAGCCTGGTGAATATGTATTCACATATCACTCAATAAAGTATGATTTTCACTTAGTTTAAATACTTATATGTCTAAATAAGTTTTCCTTGCTTTTAATTTTAAGTTATCCTATATCTGCATGAAAACAATTGTGTAACAATAATTGTTATTGTCCTCATTAGCAGAAGAAGTTTCTAGATATGTAAATGATGTCAGTTCAACATCAGAGTCATTGGATACATGAAAAGAAAATTAAAATAAAATAGGTTAATATAAGTTAACTTTTGAAAAGCAACTTGTTTTAATTGTATAGATTGTTATTATGTATAATAATGGAAAAAAATAATTCTTACAATTTGCTGCATCTAAGTGTAGAAAAATAATAAAATTAATCAAGAGACTAAATATTTGATGTAAAATATTGACATTAAATATTTGTTAAAGGATATAAAGTATTACAATGAGCAAAACTAAAATACATATTTAAAAATAAGACAATATGTTTCCATTTCTAATACAAGTTTTAAAAAATATTTAAGGTGAATGAATAAATTCCAAAATGTATGTTGACATATACATATTGACAAAATATTTGTTGAGGTTTATTATTTGCAAAGTGTCATAGTGATATCATGGATAAAAGCTGATGAATAATATCAGGGACTTCTCCAAAAGTTCTTATTTTTGTGTACTAAAATATATATTCCTTTTCAATTGGAAGTATTTCCAATTGAAACAGTCTCCCATTTCACATGAACTTGCTAGGTACCTCAGCAAATACAAGGAGAGTATGTTTTCAAAGAAAAAATACTATGTTCCACAGAGAAGAGTGAATACAAAGTATCAACAATATGAAGTATATACTCTATAAACTTATTCTATATAGGCATTATAGATAATTTTATCAATTTTTAAAATTATAAGATCATAATTTGTTTTCTGCCTGAACTAAAAACTGCATTAACATTTCTATAGCAGCTTCATATACAATCATGTAAAACTGCAAAGAACCATATGTCCGTCAATAGGTGAATGGAATAAAACAAAGATCTGTGGTGAATCAATGGAATATTTACTATTCAGTGATAAAAAGAAAAATTTTTCATTCCATCAATAATGTGGGGAAAATTTAAATGCATAATTCTAAGTAAAAGGAGGTAGATTAGCTTACATACATTGATATCCTGGGATAGGTAAGTTTATAAACACGTTAAAAAGATGAGGAGTGTCAATAATTTGGGAAAGGAGGAATAATTGAATAAAAGATAGCATAGGTTGGGGGTGGTGAAACGCCTTTGTGCAATGCTGTAGTTATGGACACATAACAGTAAATATTTGTTAAAATTCATAGATAATTACATTACAAGGAGTGATTTTTAATATATGTAAAATTTAAAAATCATTAATAAGATTAATAAGATAATGGCATCAGAATGGAATCCAGGATGTTACAAAACAATCTAAATGTATTAAAATTGTGTAATATAACCTAACTGAAAAGGGTACGGTAAAATGTTGCTGACCTAAGTAATTTAGGAGACGATTACAGATTGTAAGAATAAGGATAAAAAGACCATTACTTAAGTACAGTACTTTAGGTGGTAAAGTTGATTCCCATGGGGTTATAGATGGGTAATGGAATGGCCAGCTGGGGACTGGGAAGGCAGCAGGCTCTAGGGTCATCTTGTATGTGAGGGGATGCCCAGCCAGGCACCAGGAGAGTGGTGGTCTGTGGGGCAATCCAGCTGATGAGGTGGAGCTGGTGAGAGGGGAGAACTTTTTCTTTTCTTTTTTCCATTTTCCTCCTTTTTCTTTTTTCTTTTTTCTCATTTCATTCCCTACTCTTCCTTCTTTCTTTTTCTTTCCTTCTTTCCTTCTTTCCTTCTTTCCTTCTTTCCTTCTTTCCTTCTTTCTTTTTCTTTCTTTCTTTTCTCCTTCCTTCTTTCCTTCCTTTCTTTCTTTCTTTTCCTTCCTTCCTTCATTCCTTTCTTCCTTTCTTAATTCCTTCTTTCCTTCTTTCTTTCCTTCCTTTTCCTGTTTGATCTTCAATTCTCTTTTCTTTTCCTTTTCTTTTCTTTCTTTTTTTTAAAATGTTTTGTTTAGCTCTTTTTTTTTTCAAACAAAACATACACAATTCGAAATCTTCAGAATAAGTGGATCCAAGTGTCAAAGAAGAGCCTTAACAAAAAGCAAAACAAACAAAAAACCTAGACAAGAAAGAGAAACTGGCCAATGGTGTAAACCCATCAAGATAAACAGATGCCCAAATATTAGCTAAAAATTAAAGGACATACTAAGGAATAGGAAGATATGTCCCAGGCAAAGAACAAACTAAAAAGCCACAGGAGACACAGAATTTGAGACAACTAATCAAAGATATCTACGCAAATACTCTAAAGCAATTCAAGGAGATGAAGTAAGAGGTAAAGGATATTAGGAAGACAGTGGGTGAGCATATAGAAGAAATTATGAAGATATATTTAAAAAACTAATCTAATGGGAATGAAATGTACAATAGAAGAAAATAAAAATATACTAGATACAAGACATGAATGTACATGACCAGGAAGCACAGCGTACTCCAAAAGGAATAAATCCTAACAGATCTACTCTAAGATACATACTAATCAGAATGTCAAACACCAAAGATATAAGAGAGAATCCTGAAAGCAGCAAGAGAGAGGAAATCTATCAGATATAAGATTAAGTGCTGATGTCTCCTCTGAAACCATGGAGGTGAGAAGGCAGTGGTAAGTAGTTAAGGTGATGCAAGAGATAAACTGCAGCCAAGAATTATTATCCAATAAAATTGTCCTTCAAAAATGCAGAAGAAGATTAAAATATTCACAGATAAACAGAAATTGAGAGCATTCATCAACATGAGGCTGGCCCTTCAAGAAATAATAAAGGGAGTTCTCCAAGCTGAAAGGAAAAGACAGGAGAGAGAGGATTGGCAAAGAGTGTAGAAAGGGAGAGCATTAATAAGGGTAACTAGAAGGGTAAAAAGAGAAAATTAAGATATTAAATATATAGGACTAAAGAAAAAAAATTGAAATTAGTACTGCATTTACAGTAATAGCCTGAGGGTTAATGAAAAAACTCTCCATTAAGAGACAAAGAATGGCAGAATAGGTAAAAAAATATGACTCATTTATATGCTATCTACACAAGACTCAGTTTAGACACAAGGACACAAATAGGTTTGCCAAAGAAAGGTTGCAAAATGATCTTCCACACAAACAGTAATCAAAAAAGAGCTGCGATAGCTATACTACTAAAAGACAAAATAGACTTTAAATGCAAAACTGTGGTAAGAGACAAAGAAGGACACAATATATTAATAAAAGGGGCAATCTACCAGGAAGAAAGAACATTCATACATATTTATGCACCTAACAAGGGTACCCTAAAATACATGAGGTAAACACTGTCAAAACTGAGAAGAGAAATAGATACCTCTACAATCAGAGTGGGGCTCTTCAATACATCACTCTCAGCAATAAACAGAACATCTAGACAGAGGATCAATAGAGAAACACAGATCTTGAATAATACGACAAAGGACTTAGATCTAACAGACACAGAACATAGCACCCTAAAACAGTGAGATATATATATATATCATTTACATTCTTCTTGAGTCCTCATGGATCATTCTCCAGGATAAACCACATGTTATGTCATACAAGTCTCAGTGCATTTAGAAAGACTGAAATTATACACTCACTTTCTCTGAGCACAACAGAATGAAGCTGGAAATCAATAATGGGTGGAGAACTGAAAAATTCACAAACATAGAGAAGTTTAAAAACACACTCTTAAACAATCAGTGAATCAATGAGGAAATTGTAAGAGAAATCAGTAAATATCTCAAAGAGAATGAAAATGAAAACAAAACATATAAAAACTTATGGTATACAGCAAAAGCAGTGCTGACAGGGAAATTTATACCCCTATATGTCTATATTTTAAAAGAAGAAAGAGGTAAAATCAAAGTCCTATCTTCACATGTGGAGGGACTAGAAAAAGAGCAGCAATCTAATCCCAAAATAGGCAGAAGGAAAGAAATAACAAAGATGAGAGTGGAATTAAATGACATTGAGAAATTAAAAACACAAACAAACAATGGAGAGAATTGACAAATCAATGCCTATCTTCTTGAGAAGATTAATAAAACTGGCAAAACCTTAGCTAGACTAAGAAAGAAAAAAGAGAGAAAATGCAAATAAAATCAGAAACATGAGACGGGACATCACCAATGACCCTACAGAAATAAAGAGTATATCACAAGAGGATAATATGAAATATTCTATGCTAACAATTTGGAAAACTTAGAGGAAATGAATGAATTTCTAAGAACACATGAGGAGCTTACACTGAAGAAAGAAGAATTAGAAGAACTCAACAGACAAATTTCAAGGTATAAGATTGAATCAGTCATCAAAAACCTCCCAAAGAAGAATAGCCCAGGACCAAATGGCTTCAGAGGTGAATTCTCCCAAAAATTCTGGCAAGAATTATAACCAATAATACTTGAATTCTTCCAAAAAATTGAAAATGAAGGAATATTATCTAACTCATTCTATAAAGCGAATATCACCCTAATACCAAAGCCATATAAAGATGCTGCAAAAAAAGAAAATTATGGAACAATCTATCAAATGAACTTAGAAGCAAAATCCCTCAAAAAAAACACTTGCAAATTGAATCCAACAACACATTAAACAAATTATACACCATGATCAAGTGGGTTATATCCCACATATGCAAGGATGGTTCAATATAAGAAAATCAATTAATTTAATATATCACATTAACAGATCAAAGAAGAAAAAGTCACAAGATCATGTCTATCAAAACAGAAAAGGCATTTGACAAAACTGAGAATCCTTTCTTGATAAAAGCAATTTGAAAGATAGGAAAGCTAGAAGATAAAGTGGGGGACATTGAGGTGGCTAAAGATTGTGGTTAATAATACAAATATAAGATTGTTGTAGCTCACTTTCAGGATCTATAACAAAGATAAGTCACTAGTATAGGGTGTTGATATTGAGGTGGTATGGGGGAAAATGCAACTAGGGCATCCTTCTACGGGATGATAATGTTTTTTTGTTGTCATAAGTATGCTTTCTCAATCTATGGAGAACCACACAATAGCTAACAAAACACTAAACCTCCCACCTGGGGAAGTCCTGTGCTTTCTCAAATAAGATGACAAAAATCTCTGTAATATATAAGCTTGCCTAAGAAAAGGAAACAAGCCAATAAGCTAAGACCTTGATCTTAATGTTTGTACTTATGAACCTTATTCCTGTAAAAATGAAACCAAGACTAATTAGAATTAATGCCTAAGTGTTATTTCTTCTTTGAGGGTAATATTGTTACTCAAATGTGCCCTCTCTCTAGGTCAATCTTTGAAAATAAACTCACTACTGTCTACCTGATGTGGAACATGACTCCCATGCATGAGCCTCCCTGGCACTGAGGCTTTATTACCGAACATTAATCAGTGATGCATTTGGAAAAAAGATCTTGACCAAAAGGGGGAAATATTAAATAAAACAATGTTTTAATGGCTAGAGATATCAAAGTGAGTCAAGATATCATTCCTGATATGCTTATGCAAGTCTCAAGCAGATTTAAAAATATCCACATTAAACAAAGCCTCAAACAAAAGTGCTCTCAGGACCTCTAAGGGGATGTCCAGTACACAGCTTCTTGAAATCAACAGCCCCCGCCCCTGGCAAAGGCTGATTGAAAATATATGAAAATATATTTCCCCAATACAACATAGTTATGCTCATTTATAATTCCCCTAATGATGATTCTTATACTCCTTTTATCTGAACCTATAATTTTCAATATACCTGCTAAATGTATTTCTCAGAGACTTAAATCTTTGGATTGTTACATTGACAAAACTTATAAAACTGTACAACACAAAGTGTAAACCAAAATGTAAACTATAGACTTTTGTTAGTAGCAATGCATCAATATTGGTTCATTGATTGTAATAAATGCAGCACACTAATGTAAGATGTTAATAATAGGAGAAACTCTGTGTGCATATGTGGAGAATGATATGGGAACCTTGTAATTTCTGTATAATTTTTTTTGTAAATTTAAAACTTTTCTAAAATAAAAAAAATTAAAAAGTTAACAAAAAATATGGTTTTATTAAAAGGGAAATATAAAGCCATGAAAATTAAAAGCTGATTATAGCAATAATGAGAAACAAAAGGAAGCAAGATGATAATAAAAGGCCAAAAAGAAAGACACATAATATAACACTTTGCAAAAAACAAGCTAAATACAGTTTCTTCCTTAGAAGTCCAATAACTTTGATGCTGTATCAAATCAAAGCAGTGATTAGCAGGACAAATATAAAAATTTCTCTCAAAATTCAGAAGAACAGCTTTCAAAATGCCAAAAGAGAATTAAACAGGTATGGAAATAATGTACAATCCAAATGTGGAATATTAATATTACCTGAGGAGAAAAAATAATGATTGAAAACACTGATAGCTACCTGGAAGAATGGATTTTTTTAAGTAAAATATAATTGCACATATAGATAGAAAATTGATAAATATAGAAATAATTCATTTTAAACTATAAAAATAACATAGTAATTATTAAACAAAACAATTAAATTAAATATTATCAGAAGGAGTTGAAATGATAATTAAAATGAACTATCTTTAACCTCAATAAAAACATAAACAGCATTGCCTTTGTACATATAACCCATGCTATTTGTTTACCTGAATATTAAACATGAAATTATGCATGAAAACTCTAACAAATATGTTAAAAAATGAAGAAGGAAAAATGAATATTAAAATAAATTATAAAGATACTGTAACTCTAGAATTGGCATTCATTATTTACATATAATTGAATAGTACTATGTACCAGATAAAGCGCTAGGCTTTTTGAACAGAGTGGTGCATAAATTAAAGACACTACTTAACTTAGTTTATAGTCTGATGTTTGAAACAGATAAGTAAGCCTTAAATAGTTGATGTTAGTGTGTGCTATGAAGAAGCATTAATCAAGGTAAAGGGAGAGAGAATAATAGAGTTGCTATTTAAGAAATTAAATTTGAAACAATAACATATTTTATTCTTCTGATTTTCTGACTTAAAAATAATACCTTTCTGACTATAGTGTTGAAACACATGATGAATAAAAAGTAAAACTATAAGAGAGAGTGACCTAATAATTATTTAGCACGTGGTATTTGGAATAGACATAACAGAATACTAGAGAATGAGAAGGGCATGCATAAAGACACACACATGAGACAAAATAAGGCAAAATACTACAAGATATAAAGCAATGTATGCCTCATATATCTCAAATACAGCTTTTATATGTTCCTTCTAGAGTTATACAGAGCCAATCTTTACTGCCTCCCAAGATGGATTTTCAAATATTTTAAGATAGTTGTTATTCACCCCCAAGATTTTCCAGATTAAATAATCATACTATAGTCACATAAAAAGCAATATTGCACAGTGATTATTTGTATATGATTTGAATTTTAAAACCTAGATACAAATTTAAGAGCTAGTATTGACTTGTTAACGTTGGCAATATATACCTAGACTCTTTAAAATAGCTTCTGATATAAAGCACTCTTCCATATGTGAAAATGCCTCTTTTGATTTAATATTGAATAAAGATTTGGAGATTTATTAAGAGATCTTCATTATGCCTGAACAAGCATATATCTAATTAAGTTGATTATTATGTTTTCAGAAACATCACATATTTTGCTAAAATATTCACACTATGTGATATAAGAAACAAATTTTCCCAGATATTTTTAAAGGCAAATTAATTAATGTTAATAGAATTTAAAGTGGTCTATATTCCGGGCACATATATGTTGGAAAAAACAAGGAGATATTGGAATTTCAAAATGAATTCATGTGGGAATGTAAGAGCCACTTGAAGTCGAACAAAATCAGAGAATTAAGTTGGATGAAATAAGTGATTCCAGCAATGAATTAGAGAATATCAGGGATACATAATAACACTAAAAGTCTTCTCTGGGTGACTTCAGCTTTATCATCATATAAAAATAACACAATGAGATACATTAAAAGGGTAGTTGAAATATGTTTCAATTTTCAATATGCTGTAGAGGTATGCTTTTAAAAAATCTGAAGCTATCCTTTTAGGTTAATAAAGGCACCTTTTAAATTATATCTTTCAGGGCTTGTTTCCCTTGCTTATTTCTTAGAGTATATAAAAGAGATTTAAGAGAGTTGCAATTGAAAATGTTGAATACTGACAATCTCTTGTTCAAAGATACCCTCTCCTCTGTAGAAGGTTAAATATAGAAAAAAATGCAGCTTCCATAAATATAGACACAACAATCATGTGGGAGGAACAGGTAAAAAAAAGCTTTTTCCTCTGCAGGTAAGAAGGGATCTTCAAAAGTGCTCTTATGATATTTGCATAGGAGAGTATCACCAGGGCAAATGTAATTAAGAGTGTGATAAGGGCTAAGATAAAACTGAATTCTTTGACTCATATATCTGTGCGGGACAGTTTCAGGGCAGGAGAATAACCACATGCAATGTGGTTAAAAACATTGGCATCACAGAATTCCAAACCTAGGTCCATGATAAGTCCAGCAGAGATAACTAACAACCCACTCAACCAACAACCAAGGATAAGCTGGATGCACACTTTGCTGCTCATAATGGTTGCATAATGAAGGGGTTTGCAGATGGCCACGTAACTGTCATAGGAAATGGCAGACAACAGGAAAATCTCTGATCCCAATAAGATAAGAAAAAATAATCGGGATAAACAAGCCTCATAGGAAATTGTTTTATTGGTAGTTGCAATGCTGACCAGAAATCTAGGGATGCAGGCAGATGTCAATGAGATTTCTAAGAAGGAGAAATTCCAAAGGAAGAAATACATGGGTGTATCCAGGTGGGAATCCACCAGGGTGAGAAGGATGATGGCCCGATTTTCAGTGATAATCAGTAAATGTGTTAAAAATAGAAAAAGGAAAATTACAATTTGCCAGCTGGGGTCATCTGTCAGTCCTAGAAGAATCATTGCATGATTCCTCATAGTTAAACACCTTCTGAATTATATCAGACCTGCAAAAATAGAGATAATTACTTTTAAGTTTAAAAAGTTTCACTGAATAAAGATTTGAAAGGGATATGAAAGAGACAGTAACTCAATTGAAATGCTTATCTTTTTCTAACATTACTTGGTTATCTAAGGTGCTCCTTTCTCCACCTCAAAGAAGTGAGAAATACATAAGAAATATTTGGGTATCAATTGTTTGTCCTCAATCATCAGTTGTATCCATTTCAAATCCATTTCAGAGTAATTTGCTCCTCTGCTTTAATCAGTTCACACAGCATTCAGAAGGACAGGCTTGATTCTGTTTATTTCATCTCCTTCTTTGGCTCTTCATTTTCTAAACTCTCATTTTAGATCTTTGTTTTGCAAAATAACAGATAATACCTCCTTTTATAATATCTGTAAATTTCTTGATTTAAAGTTTTGTTTAACATACTGAGAAATAATTCCTGCAATCTTACTGAATCCACAAGAAAATATTTTTTTTAGGTTAGCTTGATTTATCCTTTATTGCTAAAATAACCTATTCAGTCTCTTTCAACAAGGTTGTACACTTGCACACTTTAAACACCTGATTAGGCCTGAATTCCTGTATTTAGTTTCTAAAAAGTTGGTTATATTCTAAGGATACTATTTTTGGTTTGTCTTTGTGTTTCATGTTATGGTCAATTAGAACTTCTTTCAATGAGATTTTATGAGTTTTAGCACCATATGAATCTCAGAATTGATAAAAAAGTTGAAATTTGGCATAAAATTTGAATTATTTACTTAATTGTTCAATCAATTTCAATTTTTATAACAATGTACAAATACTATTTCATATCCAGTAATATTTAATTACGCAAACCTTTCCTAAATGTGAGGAAGTTTGTGCCAGGAATTTTTAAATAAAATTATTGAGAATTATTTATGGTTTTAGTCTAATAGAGAAATTCAGACATATTTTCAAATATGAATGTTAAATGTTAATCATGAAATACACATGTACTTTATGTTACTAATTCTTAATTTAATTGGCTTAATTTTATGATCACATATTGAAAATAGAAAGGAATCCATTGTATTACCTTTGCACAAAAACAGAAAATTATTTCTTTCCATGACTCTGCACTATGAAATTTTTCTTTCATATTATTTTCCAAAAGTGTAATAGAAATGAGTTTTCTAATAAAATGTGTATTCTTTATAACCTTTAATTATTATTTATTTCTTAATTATCAACTCCTTGTTCACACATTAAAATCCAGGAATGTTTAATAAAAAATGAAAACCCCAATGAATGTATTTCTCTAATTAGCATACTATGGAACTTTCAAATATATTTTTCTGATTTCCCTACACTTAAAAATGAATAATGTCTGTGTTCCACCTACTTGAATCTAGAAAATTAATTTATTTACCTAAAATTTAAAAAGTAGATTGTTCTTTTAAGAATTCTGGTCACACAGTTGAATTTCTAATTTTCTTTATGAAGCAAAATGTTCTTGTTCCTACATCACCATGTATTTTTCCTTGGTCTTTAAGACAAAGGTGATATTTACTGAAAACTGATGTGACACCATGGGAATTCTTGTGGAGGAGACACTAATTGGCTATCATCATCATTAGCTCTTCAAATAAACTTAAGAGTCTAAGTATGACATCTATAGGGAAATCTGAAATGTTAAGGTAGAGAGTAATTCCTAGAGTGCAGACTTAAAGTTCATATAAATTGCCTTGGCAGCAAGAAAAATAATGGCATACTTGGCTTTTTAGAAAGTATCTAATTATAGAAATGCAATTATATAAAAGGTGTTTAAAGAAACAAGGCATTTAGAGTTCTGTCAACATGTCTTCTAAACCATGGAGATGATTTATTCTTGCATTAAATATAATTTAATATTACATTAAATGTAAGAAAAATAAATCTTTCATATTTACTCTTTGTTAAGGAAACTATAGCTGAAATGTGTAAACAATGATGAAAAAAATAACATTAGTAACAAAAGAAGATAAAAAATATCTGTTATAGAGGACACCTGTAATTGATTAAATACATCTGTAGGTAAGAGTCTCATTTGGGAAGATATATATTTTTAAAATATCAAAAATTTAAATAATAAATAAAAACAGTTTTATTTTATGAATTAATATATCCTCTTCACATGGAATTTGAAAACATCAGAGAAGGATGGATGTATTTTAAAGTTTGATAACAGAAGCAAAATTACTTCTAGGGATAGAGATTAAGAGAATTTTTAGAAAAAAAAAAATACATCTATCAAGCCATACACAACTGTGGAACTGATGAAGACATATATGCAGGAGTGCTGCCTTTTTTTCTGTTTTTGATCTGAAGTTGCTGTAGGAAGCAGGCCAGGCAGTTTGGAAGAAAGTCAATGTAAATCAAGGTGAAATGTTACATGTAAAGATAACAGATTACTGCAGAAGCAATGAAGACTAGAGAGAATAAAATTAAAGAAAGTAGAGAACCTTTTCAGAGGTGACAACTTTATAAATTTACCACATTGTTTGCACTGTGGTCATTTGCTATATCTGACCTTTGGTCAGAGATGAGAATTTGGGATTGGCTTCAGTAAATGGCTGCTTCAGTGGCCATTGATTTCAGAGAAATTAAGAAAACCAGCATAGTAGGAATGCAAAATGGAAAAGTTATGGACTCCAAACAAATGGCCAATTTGATCTTCCCAAAAAAACATTGCCAAATTCTAATGTGGGGTGAAATCTGAGGCTAAAGGGTTAAGCAGATCCATCAGTCTGCTAGTATTTACTGAACAAAAAACTAACAGTGAAGGACCCTCTACTGAGAACACAACCTGCAGCATCCTAACATCACCCTAGGTAGTATTGAATTGGCATTAATGATTTCCAAAGCTTTGGGACATTTGCATACCTTCAAAATACCTTGGGTCCACAGCAGAGGATCTCAGTTTATAGGAGAAATAAACCAGATGAGAATTTGGCAGTTGCATGTGTTTTAGGAAGTTAAAATTTAGCCTCAAAGTAACCATAAAGAAAATATATGGAAATATTTCTGTATTAGTTTGCTAAAGGCTGCCAAAACAATATACCCAAAACAGGTTGACTTTTAAATGGGAATTTTTTAAACTTTTAACCTTTAACCTTACAGTTCTGAGGCTGTGAAAGTGTCCAAATCAAAAGAATCATCAGAAGATGCTTTCTCCCAGAGCTGTAGCTATGGGCTATCACACACATGGCATCTTCAACTGGTCTCACCCCTTTCCTCTAGTGCTTGTTGTTTTCAGGTTCTGGCTAAAGTGAATTCATCTCAGCTTCTGTGTTCTGTAGACTTGAGTCTGGCTCCTGGGGACTTCTATCTCAGCTTTCATGTGTTTCTCACTGAGCTCTTCTGTGTGTGGCTTTTTCCTCTTATCTGCAGTTTTTTAGTTCTTCATTTATAAAGGACTCCAGTAAGAAGATTAAGACCCACCCTGGATCATGCAATCTAATTAAAGGCTTTTAGCTGAAGTAATTTAACCAAAAGTTCTCACCTAAAAGGTTTACATGCACAGGAATGTATTAGTTTTAAGAACAGGACTTTTACAAAAGACTCAAGCCACCTCTCATGGCAGAGCCCCAAATGTTTGAAGAATCTATTGACCTACTTGAAAGACAAAAAAGATGGTTCCTCATTAATAGTACAACACATTTTAAATATACCACTTTAATATTGAATAAAACACCTAATCAGAATATCAATAAGGAAATAGAAGACTCGAATGAAACTATAAACCAACTACACCTCGCTCTTCACCCAGCAGCAGCAGAATACCCATTCTTCAGTAGTGCACATGGATCATTCTCCAGAATATGCTATTAGGTAAAAAACAAAAACTACTTACAATACATTTGAAAATATTGAAACAATACAATGTAAGTTCTTGAACCACAATGGAATAAAGCTAAAAGTCAATAACAGAGGGAGAACTGGAAAATTCACAATTATGTGGAAATTGAACATTGCACCCTTAACAATGGATCAAAGAAAAAATTAAAGTGAAATTAAGATATAGCTTGAGGTGAATGAAAATGAAATCACAACATAACAAATCTTATGCAATACAGCAAATGTATTACTGAGACGGGAACTTACAGTTCTAAGTGCTTACATTAAAAAAGAAAAAAAAAATTCAAATCAGAGACCTAACCTCAGAACTGGAGGACCTAGTAAAAGAAAAACAAACTTAATCCAAATGTAACGTAAGTGAGGAAATAAGAAAAATTCGACAAGAGATAAATGAACAAAATGATTAAAAAAATAAAACAATAGAGGGAACCATGAAAACCAAAGTTTGTTCTTTGAAAATAAAATCAACAAATCCTTAGTTAGACTGACAAAGAAAAAAAAGAGGGAAGACACAAATATCCAAAGACAGAAATAAAATAGAGGGCATTACTACCAACTGAAAGTAATAAAACAGATTATTAGAAGATATTATGAACAACTATATGGCAAGAAATTAGATTACCTAGATGAAATGGATAAATTCCTAGAATCACACAAAACATCTATACTGACTCTAGAAGAAATAGAAGGTCTCAACCAACCAATGATAAGAGATTAAATAAGTAATGATAAACTTCCCAATAAAGAAAAGCCCAGGACTAGATGGTTTCACTCCTGAATTTTGCCAAACATTCTAAGAAGAATTAACACTAAAACTGCTCACACTCTTTCAAAATATTGAAGAGGAAGAAACATTCCCAAACTCATTCTATAAGGCCCACATCACCATCATATCAAAGCCAGATAAACATACAATGAGAAAAGAAATTTACAAACCAATATACCTTATGAATATAGATATGAACATTGACAAAAAATACTAACAAACTGAATCCAACAGCACATTAAAACAATTATATACCATGATCAAGTGGAATTTATCCCAGTTATGCAAGGATAGCTTAACATAAGAAAATCAATTAATTGAATACAATACATTAAATGAGCAAATAATAAAAACACAAAATCACAAAATCATTTTTATTGATACAGGAAAGGTTTTGACAAAATCCAGCACCCCTTCATGATAAAATTAGAAAACTAGGAATAGAAGGAAAATTCCTCAATATGAAATGAGCATATTTGAAAAGCCCACTGCAAACTTTATACTCAGTGTTGAAAGACAAAGTTTTTCCTCAGAGATCAGGTATGACATATGAATGTCCACTGTCACCACTGTTATATATCATTGTCTTGAAGTTCCAACCTGAGCACTAGGCATGGGGAAAAAAAAGCAAAACATAAGAGACATCCAAATTGGAAAGGAAGAAATAAATCTTTTTTTAATTGTAGAAGAAATGATATTCTTTAGAGAAAATTCTGACAAATCTGCACAAAGCTACTGAAGTTCATAAATGAATTCAGTGAAGTGAAGGGGTACAAGATCAACATGCAAAATCATTAATGTTCTACACACTTAGTTATGAACAATCTGAAGATGGAAATAAAGATATTACATTTGCAATACCATCTAAAGTATTAGATAGCTATTAATAAATTTAACCAAGGATTTATAGGATTGGACATGGAATACACAAAACATTGGTAAAAGAAATTTTTTAAAAAGGCCTAAATAAATGAAAGGAAATTCCATGCTCAAGGATGGATGACTAAATACTGACAAGATGTAAATTTTACCCAAAGCTATTTTCAGATTCAATGCAATTCCAATAAAAATTCCAGCAGCCTTCTTTACAGAAATGGAAAAATCAATGTTCAAATTTATTTGGGACTGTAGGGACCCCAAGTAGTCAAAATTTTATTAAAAAAGAATTAAGTTTAAGGATTCACATTAAGTGATTTTAAAACTTATTGCAAACATTCCTTAGAGCTGTACCCTATTTAGAGAATGTTTCCTTAGAACTGGCATTGCTGGCCTCATAAAACTCCTATATCAGATCCCTCCTGTTTAGTTGCACTCTATAATTTGGTGCAGAAAGATGTAACCAACTTGCAATGAAGGATACAATCCATTATATATAAAATTTTCTCAACCCCTATAAAATTGTGCAGTGCAACAGGGAAACCATAATATAAACTGTAGACCAAGTTTAGTAGCAATGCTTCAATATGTGTTCATCAATTATAACAAATGTACCGCAGTAATGAAAAATGTTGTTAATGAGGGAAAGTTGGGAGGTGTAGGAGGTAGGATAAATGGAAATCTTCATATTATATATGTAACGTTTATGTAATCTAAAGCTTCCATAAAAATAAAGAAAATTTTCACTAAAAAAAAAAGAAAACAGGGCCTTATAGCTAAATGAAATCTTAGGGACTATTTGGTTTTCCCTTATCATTTGATATAAATGCACCTAAGCCACAGAAAGTTAAGTGACTTGTCTAGGGTCACAGAGGTACCAAGAATTGTTTTTATTTTTATAACTTGTCAATATTTAACTCAATGACAAGAAGTCATGCTCAAAACTAAAGTGGTTTTTACCTTGATAACTAGATAATAATTAATACACCTAAAGCGGTTTTGCAAAATGTAAAAAAACACAAAAACATTAAAATAAAAAAACAACTTACTGAAAAGCTACAGTGATCAAAACAGCATGGTACTGGCACAAAGACAGTTCTATAGACCAATGGAATCAAATTGAGGGTTCAAGAATAGACCCTCGCATCTAAAAACAATAAAATTTGACAGAGGGATTGTGTCCACTCAAGTGGGAAAGAACAGTCTCTTTAACAAATGGTTCTGAGAAAATTGGATATCCATATTGAAGAATGAACTGGGACCCTTATCTCATACCATATACCAAAAGCATCTCAAAATGGATCAAACACTATCTATAAGAACCAAGACTATAAAACCCCTAGAAGAAAAAGTAGAAAAACATCTTCAGAATTTGTGTTAAGCAATAGTTTCTTACACTTTACAATGAAAGCATGAGTAATAAGTATAGGCATACATTGCTTTTGTGCATTTGTTTTATTGTGCTTGGCAGATATTACATTTTTACAAATGGAAGATTTGTGGCAAACCTGTGTTGGCCAAGTCTATGAGTGCCGTTTTCCAATAGCATGTGCTCCCTTCAAGTTTTTGCATCATATTTTGGTAATTCTCACAAAATTTCAAATATTTTCACTATTATTGCCTCTGTTATGGTGACCTGTGATCAGTGATCTTTGATGTTACTATTATAATTGTTTGGGGGAGCAAAAAACTGTGTCCATACAAATGGCAAACTTAATCTATAAATAATATGTGTGTGTTCTGGCTTTTCCGCTGACTAGCTGTACTCTGCCTCTCTCCCTCTTCTTGGGTCTCCCTATTCCTTGAGACAAGACAATAGTAAATTTAGGCCAAATATTTACCCTACAATGGCCTCTAAGTGTTTCAGTGAAAGGAAGGGGTGGCACATCTCTCATTTTAAATCAAAACCTGGAACTGATTAAGCTTAGTGAAGAAGGCATATGAAAGCAGAGATAAGCTGAAAGCTAGGCCTCTTGTGCCAAACAGTTAGCCAAGTTGTGAATTCAAAGGAAAAGTTCTTGAAGGAAATTAAAAGTGCTGCTCCATTGAACATGAGTGATAAGAATATGTAACAACAAAACAAAAAAGAAAAAAAAATAAAAGAATAAAAAAGTAAAATAAAAAGTATAACAGCTTTATTGCTGATATGGAGAAAGTTTTAGTGGTGTGGATAGAAGATCAAAGCAACCACAAGATTCCCTTATGCCAAGGCTTAATCCAGAGCAAGGTCCTAACTCTGCCCAATTCTATGAAGGCTGAGAGAGGTGAGGAAGCAGGAAAAGAAAAGTTTGAAGTTAGCAGAAGTTGGTTCACGAGGTTTAAGGAAAGTAGGTATCTCCATAACATAAAAGTGCAACAAGAAGCAGTTAGTGCTGATGTAGAAGCTGCAGAGTTAAC
>JAQZBX010055708.1:0-18350 GCA_029593785.1 Cabassous unicinctus | reverse complement strand
CAACTGTATAATAGGATGCCTCGGAGGTGGTGAGCAGCTGGTCAAAGAAGGTATGCAAGCAGAGGCTGGTGGCCACTTGGGAGGCTGGCTCTAGAGGGGACAAGGGCCTCTGATGAGGTGATGGGGAGGATGGATGATCTTTAAGTTTCCTTCCTGCATCTTGCCCCAGGAAACTATGACCACAATACCCCTAATTAGACATAGTAATAAAGAGAAAATACACAGGCATTAAAAAGTGCTAGACTTACATCCGTACTGTGGAATATGACTCAGCAATAAAAAGGAATGAGCTATTGATACATGACACAATTTGGATGACTCTTCAGGGAATTAGGCTGGGGGCAGGTTGCCAATTTCAAAGAAATACATACTGCATGATTCCATTTATACTACTTTTTCTTTTTTTTTAATTAGAGCAGCTGTAAGTTTACAGAAAAATCATGCAGAAAGTACAAAGTTCCCATATATGACCCTACACACACATACACAATAACTATTTTGAAACTACGAAAATTTAGAAGTGCTGGCAGAGTAGTGTTCCAGGAGGGTGGAGCAGGACGGAGGTGAAATGTAGCTATAAAAGGTGTATTTGTTTCCTATTGTTGTTGTAACAAATGACCACAAACTAAGTGGCGTAAAACAACACAAATTTATTCCCTTTCTGTTCTGGAAACCAAAATTCCAACATCAGTTTCCCTGGGCTAAAGTCAAGGTGTCAACAGAGATGGTTCCTTCTGGAGGCTCTTGGGAAGAATCTGTTTTCCTGGCCTTTTCCAACTTCAGGAGGCGACCCGCGTTCTTGGGCTAGTGACCCCTTCCTTGCATCACTCCAACCTCTTGCATCCATCGTCACGTCTCCTACTTCCTCCTTTAGCTTCTTGCCTCCCTTTTATAAGGACCCATGTGCTTACATTTAGGGCCCACCTGGATAATCCAGGATAATCCCCCTATCTCAAGACCCTTAACTTAATCTCATCTGCAAAGTCCCTTTTGCCATGACACATTCACAGGCTCTGGGGATTAGGACCCAGCTATCGTTGGGGAAGATGGGGTGCATTATACAGTAGACAAAGGGCAACACAAAGGATCCTTACGGTGTGGGAACAGCTCAGAACCTTGACTGGCAGGAGATACACAAACTGACACAGGAGAAAAATGGTATAGAACTTAGTGTGTGCACACACACGGTCACACACAAGTGACGACAAGTCAAACTGTGCAAATCTGAATAAGATCATGAGTTGTATCAATGTCAATATCCTGGCTGTGATATTATGCTACAGTTTTGCAAAATGACACCATGGGGAGAAACTGGTCAAAGTATACCAGGCTCTTTCTATATTACTTCTTACAACTGCATGTGAACCTACAATTATCTCAATAAAAATTCCGATTAAAAAAGAATATTTAGCTAAGAGTATGGCAGAAACTAATAAGGTTATCTTCTCAGCTCCTCTTCTCTGGAGTCTCCCAGTCCTGCCCACAAGGGTGGGCTTTCAGCAGCAATGTTTTATGAGGGGAAGCTTACCCCCTTTTGCTCCAGGTCATTGGGCCAGGAGGGGGCTCCTTTGCAGAGAAGAGCAGAGCCTCTGTGCAGTGAGAAGCAGACAAGAGCTGGAGAAGGAGGGTGTCCTGGGTTCCTATTAGCACTCCACCTCCTGTTTCTGGTCCTTCAGAGGCATGGTCCTATCTAGCCTTCGGAGTCTGTCCTGGTACCAAACCCTCTCCCTCCCCATACATTATCCTCCAACTAGCTGAAAAGAATTTCTATTGTTTACAACCAGGAAGTCCTTACTGCTACAGAGAGAGAGTGTGAGGCTCTGCACCCCGTGGCCTGCCCCCCACCCCCCGCGGTGCCACGGGGAGGTCTGTGTGCCCCCCCCTCCAAGGCCCAGAGCAGGGAAATAAAGGGTCCCTTTTTGTCTTGGACTTTAAACCACGGTCCTGGGCAGCACTTTCCTGTCTGCACAATGAAGAAGCGGGCCCTGTGGGTTCCCCAAGGGCCCTCTCAGCCCTGCTGTTCCTTCTCCTTCTATCCCACACACTCTGCACACAGTAGGCACTCGATGAAAGGTCCAAGGCTTAGGACGGGATGGAGGCCGCCCTCAGTACCCTTAGTCATGTGGCAGAGGATGGGCTGAGGAGAGTGGGGGAGCTCAAAGCATTGTTGCACCTTAGAGAAAAGGAGAGCCCAAGCCAGCAACCCCAAGGAACCAGGGAACCATTTGCAAGATGGGATGCAACAAGCAAGGCCAACAAGATCATAATGGCCACATTTATGGGAGAATATAGAGGCCCAAATGTGGTTTCCATTATCCTGTGCAAGAATGTGATGCTGCCGCACAGCCAGCCTCCCACTCCAGGCAGCAGCTGCTGGCTGGTGCATGGTAATTTGATGTAAATTGCCCCCAAGTATGGTAATTCCCTTCTCTGCCAGGGGAGTCTGAAGTCACAAACCTGGAGAACCTGGCGGATGTTTTCTGTCCTCTCTGGAGGAGGCCGGAATTGTGGAAAAGGGCAAGCGGACCTGGAGACGGTGCTTACCTTTACTGCCTCCCCTTGCGTACCGCGACCTGGCCAGAGCCCCTCAACCTGGCTGAACCTCAGCTTCCTCATCTGCAAAAGAGATGGAATGTCTTACAGGGTTGTTCTGAGTATTAGAGAAGATACACCCAGAGCACCCAGCACAGGGCCTGGATTTGTCTTATTTTTCCAGGCCTCAGAGGTGTCAGTTGTGGGGGTTGGGCAGTCAGCCCCAGAGCCACCCCCTGGTTGTCAAGAGTAGGTCCTCTCAGGGAGAAAAAGAGAAGCACGAAATGATGAAGATAAAGTTAGAGGCTGGGGTGGGGGTGGGGTGCGGTGGTGTATGTGGCCGAGGGCAGACTAAGTGTTAATATCTTCCTAAGAGCTCTTCAGATTTGTAGGAAAAGCATCAATACCCCAATATGTAAATGAGCAAAGGGCACAAATAGATAATTCTCAACAGAGAAGGACAAATAACAAGCACAGGAAATGTCTTATTTCCCCTTTTTCTTTTCTTTTCTACTTTATTCATTAGTGGAAGACATCAAATTGAAACAACCTTAAGGAAGCGGATGTGGCTCAATCGATAGGGCTCCCGTTTACCATATAGGAGGCCCCGGGTTCGATTCCCGGGGCCTCCTGGTGAAGGCAAGCCAGCCAACCCGTGTGGCTCGGTGAGCTGACACAGAAAGACGTCGCAACAAAGGGAGACAAGCAGATACAGAAAAACGCACAGCAAATGGACACAGTGAGCACAAGCAGCAAGGGGGGGATAAATAAATAAGTAAATAATAAATCTTAAAAAAAAAAACAAAAAACAACCTTAAGATGGGTTTATTCCAATAAAAATTAAGGAAAATATTAAAAAACAGAATACCTGATACAGGTAGAGTTTCTAATGAAACTGATGCGTTTAGCCATGGGGGTAGCAACCTATACTGACACAGACAATAATATGTGCCAGAAGTCTAACAATAGGTACCCAAAGTCAAATAGAGATAAATGATCCAGGACTCTCACTAATGTGAATTTCCCCCCGGGGAAATCATTCAATAGAAGAAAAACGCCAAATGAACAAAGATGTTGTGGAAAAAATAAAAAGCAGGGTATGCATCCATTAGTGGTGGATGACAAAGCAAGTCCTGATGCTTCCACATGAAACACTCTGACCTTCTTTAAAGCGGAGTTATGTTTTGAAGAGCGAGTATACCATGTGGAATAACGTTTATGGTATATTTTTTGTTTTTAAAAAAAGAACAAAGTGTTGTTTATGGCATGATTGAAACTACATGAGCGTGTGTGAGGCAAGGCGTGAGGGGGGTAAACATACAAACGGTCAGGTGGTGAGAGAAGTGAGGGGTGGAGCAAGGAGGGCAGACTACTCTGCCAGATGAGATGTCTGTCTCTAAATGCTAAAGTTTGTCCCAACTGGCAGAAGCAACAGAAGATGGGATTTGATGGGCCCTGAAAAGCAGGGAGTAGGTGTGAGGGGAAACTCTTCCAGGAGGCAGAGGGCAGCTCGCTCAGGAAAGAACCTTCTTGTGGTCAGTCTTCCAACAGTGAAATGGGCTGGCTCCCGCGGTAGTGAGCTCCCAGGAGCTGGAGGTGTGCAAGCAAAGACTGAAGCAGTGTCAGCAGTGTCTGGACAGGCTGGATTAAATGTCACTTAGGATGGTTAAATGACTTAGACCAGCCTATCTGGCCAAATATCCACAAAAGAAAAACAGGAAAAACTTTCCAAGGAAAGAAAGAGGGAGAGAAAGAAGGAAGGAGAAGGGAAGGAAAAAGAGAGGGAAGGGTGGAAGGAAGGAAGGAAGGAAGGAAGGAAGGAAGGAAGGAAGGAAGGAAGGAAGGAAGGGGTAAGGCCTGTCATATGCTAAGCAGGGATCTAATTCCTTTGTAAACACTGTCAGAAGCTTGTCTTCCTAATTGAAAAGCCCATGTGAGCTGGTTAATCCAGTCCACATTAATGAGACCAAAACACATTAAAGCAGATATTGACTCTGTGGTCAGAGCACCGGGGCAGAGGACTCTAAGGGGAATATATTGACAAAAGCGGGACTGGGGTCAATCTTGACCTCCATGGACAGCATCTTGCTGCTCGCGCCCTCAAACCAGCCCATGGTGAGACCCCATCGTACACCAAAGGGCTGCGGGAGTTTCATGGGAAAGTACCACTTCCGTTATGGGAACCATGCCCTTCTTAAAGGGAAGAATGTAGCCTTAAAAATAAAGACCTAGATAAAAAATATTCACTCAAACAATTATAGCAAAGTATAAACCTGTTTGTGTGCGTGTGTGTTTTTTTCTTTCCCATTTGATGACTTAAAAGAAATCATTATTGAACAAAAGATGGGCCTTTTGGGAGGCGGGGGGTGAGACTATGCTTAACCAATTCTTGTCTCCTGCTTGTGACATTTAACCTCTCCTACAAAAGGTTAATGCTCTTATCCTCGGCTTTGCTCTTAGCAAGAAGTCTCCCATCATATTTTCAATTAATTAGTGAGGCAATAAAGTGCTGTGGCCACGGACCTAGAACTTGGATTCAGGCAGACCTTATTCCCGGCTTGCTGTCCCTCACCCGGATCTCACAACTGTGTATCCAGTTTCCCTGCCACCAATTTTGCCCTCTCCGTTCATCCTCGACATAGGCTATCGGAATGTTCTTTCTAATTTTCTGATCATGTCTTGCTCTTAAAGACCTTCTACGTGCTTCTCCTCACCTACCGGATAAAGCCTAAAATCATTCACTAATTTTCTAGCATTAGTTCCTATCATGACACCCCTAATCCCTACCACCCCGAAGCCCCAGCATTACACACACCCCAAGGTCCAGCCATTGACCTACTGAAAGTGACTTAATTCACACAGCTGGACTCAGGGCAGAACACTTCCATGGACGTGCCATACATTTTTATAACGCGTAGCCATCTGGCTTGAAGAGTTTTGAAAATATAATGCTGGTCCCTCGGCATTGTATGCCACTTCACAGTTTGCAGATCTTTTCATGTGAATTTTTTCATTTCATCCTCACCATAACTGTGAGGGAGATATTATTTTCCCCATTCTAGGCATGAGGAGTCCGAGGCTCAGAGTGGAGAGGGACTCTGCCAAGACGCGCAGAGGCGGGGGTAGAGCTGAATCCAACTGAACTGAGCACCTCTTGCAGTTTGGGAAAACCATCCCCAAGACTGGTGTTATCTCTCCTATCTTCAGAAGAGGAAATGGAGGTTCAGAAAGATCAAGGAAACTGCCTGTCACAAAGCTCCTGAGTGGTAGAGCTGTATAGAACCAAATGCATCTGGCTCAAGGTCCAAATCTCTTTCTCCCACATCCCAGCTGCCTTTCTGAGGAGGCCATAAAGAGGCTAAGTTGGAGTTACCCTTTGACCTTGGCAGTCATTCTTCTTTGGGTCCTGAGAACAGAGTCTCCTGGATCATCATTTAGCATGTGATGGAGAGTGGGCATTTAACCAGACAACAGCTGTTGTGTGAAATGAATGACCCAATTGTCTTTGAGAAATGTGTGTCCACTGGGAGCAACTCCCAGCCCTTTCTGATCTGAGATAACTAATGGGAAATCCATGCCCAACCCTGAACCTGGTGGCAAAGAGAAGAACCTTAACCTCTGGAGCAGCCACCACATTTTAGCTCTCTTGGAGTCCGGGGCTTGCCTAAAGCAGACTCATAACAGGGTGTTGGACAGCTTCAAGTCGTGTTTCACAGACTACTTTGAAATCCTAGCACAGCATAGCAAGAA
The DNA here is from genome assembly GCA_029593785.1 of Cabassous unicinctus. NCBI lineage: Eukaryota > Metazoa > Chordata > Mammalia > Cingulata > Chlamyphoridae > Cabassous > Cabassous unicinctus. The sequence goes on along the minus strand of JAQZBX010055708.1, from coordinate 12,068 downwards.
GGCGTCTTTGCTCTTTATTCATTCATTCATTTACTCACTCACTCACTCAACAAGCAATTCTTGAGAACCTGGCTGGTGTAGTGAGTTTGAGGCCCTTAATCTCCCGGACTCATAGTTGAGTGGGAGAGACAGAGTGGTAAACCCACAAGTAAGAGGCTTTTTGGTCCCACTCCTCCCTCCACCACAGGAAGGAACTGAGGCCCAGAGAGAGGGGAGGCTCTCCTCTGCTTCCAAAGAAGAGATTCCCTACAATTTTGCATTCAAGCCACAGACTTCACAATGGCATTTTTTCAGGTGGCTGAAGGGGTTGAAATTTCAGTTTTTCCCAAGGCACATTGCAAGAATGTTGCTTTGACAAGATAGTAAAACATCTGTGTTTACAAGGGAGATAAGGAGGAATCTGGCAGCTGTGGGCCTCTGTGGCTGCCTTAAGGAAGTGTTGCCTCAAAAATAGTCTGAGGTGGAGACGTCCAGAGGCTGAGCAGCTGAACATCACCCCGAGCCATGGGTGCTGGTCTCCTCCCTCTGCTTTCAGGATTTCTTCTGCTGTCTCCCACCTTGGTGTGTGCTGGTTGACCCTGGAATGGGCCTGTGCCTAGAGTTGCTGCCCATGGAGTGGTTATTTGATGGTTGGATTTCATTTCATCTCTGCCCATTTCCATCCAACACAGCTCACATGGAGGTCAGAGCATAGCATCTCTTCACTCTGCCAGTTCCCACTTCTTAGAATTATCATTAAGCTCCTCATCCTCATATGCCAGGTCTTTTGCTAGAGCCCACCTTGCCAGCCTCATCGCCCCACATGCTCACACATGCACACACATTCATGGATTCCATGTTGAACAAAGTTCCTGTTGTTTCCAAATGCCTTCTTTCCTCTAGGCCTTTGCCCATGCTGCTCCCTCTGCCTGGAATTCTCTTCTCACCCTTTGCTGCCTATCCCTCTTCCCTCCCTAGGAATATATAATTGGTGCCTCTTCTTTGAGCTGTTTTGAGGCCAACACTTCTCATGGTGTGTTATATTAATGCCTCTGTGTATCTGTTTGTCCTTTTGGGCTTTAAGGGCCCTGAGGGCAGGGACGGTATCAGGTTCCTCTGTATATTCCCAGAGCCCAGCACCATACCCCGACGGCAGGTAACTAGGGAATGTTTGGTGAAGCTCTGCATTGGGACTTTGTGCATGGGCATCTTCTCCCTTTCCCATTCTCAAATGAGTTACATGGCTCCTAAGCAAGCCTGGCAGAAGGCATGGCTATTTTTTGACAGTAAATTGGGCCACGAATCCAGATTCTTTCAACCAGCCTCTTCTTCTCCTTGGAATGGTGGGGAGTGAGAAAAAAAAGACCTCACTCTCTTGAATGCTTCTCTTTCCTACAACAGCTGCAAGGGCTTTCAGGTAAAGCCAGCATGAAGAGCACAGAGAGACGGTGTGCACACGGCAGGCCATGGATGGGTGTGGAGGTGCTGCCCAGCTGTGGGCACAGGGCATGGCCCTCATCAGCCCGAGGCCTGCCCTGCCCCTCTGGATGACACTGGCAGCAACTGTCTCACCGACTGGCTTAGTGATGCAAAGCTGGCCCCCAGGCCCAGGACCCCGTGTGGATAAGAAGGTGGGAGAGAAGACAGAACCTCTCCACAGATAATCCCCAAGTATCCAAGTTTTTATGGAAGCAGAGAAATAGCACAAGTCTCATGAAAGTTGTCTTAGTCTCAATCAACATTAGTCCACATTTGTGTTCTGAGGCCATTGTCCAATACCCATCCATGGATCCGACTGTAGCAGATGCCATGCTCAGCTCCTGACACCCTAATTCTACCACCTTCCACAGGTCCTGCTTGATGCTGCCTCTTCTGGAAATGGGAATGGTGATCCATCCTCACCCTGCCATGCAGAGGAGCAAATGAAGCCATGGGTGGGATGGCACTTTGTCAGGGAAGAGGATTCAAAATAAATAAAGATTTGTACAGCATCTGCTACAGGCCAAGAGCTGGCTTGGGCACTTCCACCAAGGTTTCCCTTTTGGAGACGATGATTTCATAAAGAGAACGTGCAACTAAAGGAGACACCCTCTGGCCATGCCATTCTCCTCTTCAAAATGGCCCTTCAGTTCCCCAGTGCTTACAAAATAAGTCCCAAAAAAAAACTTGAGTAGGAATTTGAGGCCCATTAACAGCAAACCCATTTATTTACTTGTTTGTTTGTTTCAGGAGGTACTGGGGATTGAACCCGGGACCTCATACATGCGAAGCAGGTGTGCAACCACTGAGCTACACCTGCTCCAAAAGCAAACCCTTTTAATGCAGTCTGCAGACAGCTCTTTGCATGCCTGTGCTTTCCTCCTGGCTCTGGAAAGTGATGTTGAAATTAATGCTTTTGGGGGTTGAACCTTTGACCAATGGGAGGCAGGAACCAGTGGATAAATTCTCCCTCTTTCCTTCAGGCCAACAGGAGAGATGGACCAGATTACAGCTTGAAAGGCTCCTCAGGCCCAGCAACAAGTTGTAGTTAGCAGCGGCCATCCTCATCCTGGTTCTCCCCCCTGCTCCCTGGGACTGTTCTCCTTCTACCACCTTGGGCTCCACTTTCTGGAGAACCCAGTTAAGGCACCCTGTCCTCCATCTATCAAAAACCTTCTCATTGAGTCATTTATCTCGTAATATCATTCACCTAATGTCATGCACTTAATGGTTAGGAGCAGGGACTCAGGATCCAGGCATGTGGGTTTGAATCCTGACCCCGTTTGCTAGCTCTGTGGGCTTGAGGAGGTTGCTGAGGTGGCTACGGTGGAAGAGCTCACTCAACGCCATTCCACCCTCATTCTGTTGGAGAGAGGCTAATAGGCTAAACTCTATCTTCTCCACACTCCCTGCAGCTAGGGTTCTGGATGTAAATGAGATTTCAACAGTTGGGGTTGATTTGGAAACTGTGAGTCAGAGGCCAGCTTCCTTCTTCCTTTGTCTGTTCCTCTGGTGAGAAGGCCATGGAAATGTGAGGGTTTTCTGCAGCAGCATCCCCATGTTCCCGCTCTCCTTCCCTGGCTGTTGAGAGGCATTCATGGTGGCAGAATGGTCTGAATGTTTCCTCCACACAACGCCCGCAATTAAAGAAACAGTGAGAATGTGGGTAGATTTTTTGCTCTTCCCAAGGAAATACAACTGAATTGATCCTATGACTATGGTGATTGCAAAATTAAATACAGACAGCAACTTGTCAGTCTTCACATAATGCTCCCCCTTCTGTGGAAGACTTACTTGGAGTCAAACCTTAATTCAACCCTCTGTCACTGGTTGGCCTTAGAGGAGACACATGCACTCTTGGAATGTCAGTTTCCCCATCTATAAAATGGAACCAATGAGCCCACCCAGTCCGAGGTCGTGGATGTGGAAGTGCTTTGTAGTTGAAGAGAAATAAACCCACTTGGGAGGTTGTTTTTCTTATTTCCACCAGCAGGAGGTCCTGGCAACCTCTGAACCCCTTCCCCCTGGACAAAGGATACCACCAGGAGGGCATTCTCACACCACAGAGTCTGACTTGGAGGAGTTGGAGCAATCCCACTGCAAAGATGCCAATCGAACTCCTCCGAAGGCCTGGAGGTCCACAGGGCTGGGAGGTGGGCAGGGTTTCCAGGCTATTGCACCAAGAGCCTTGGGTGCCCTATGCCTGAAAACATGAAGGGTCTGGAGGCTCAGGGTGGGGCAGAGTGAGGGGTCCAGTTTCACGGGCTCCGGTAGCAGGGGAAGAAGCCTGGAGAGAGGAGTCTATGCCCAGTCCTCTGGGTGGTGGTAGGTGACACAGTAAGATAAGAGGAGGGACGGAGGCCAGGGGCACAGGACATCTAGCATCGAGGTCCAGCTCTGCTGCAGGCTCACTGTGTGATTTTAGACAGGTCCCTTCCCCTCTCTGGGCCTCGGGTTCCCCACTTGTAAACAAGAACTGGATGGTCTCTAAGTCCCCTCTCTGGTCCTGGAATTCTTTGGGGGCAGTGAGAAATCTCCCCTATTTAGCAATCTGCTCCTGTACAAACTCACAATCATGTGAAGACGCAAAAACAGATTGCTCTATATTCATTTGGAAACTAATTCCCTGAATCAATCTATTCTCCACCAAGAGCTTGCCGTTACCTTCCCAGATGTCCTTACCAGAGCCACAGATTTCAGGTATCTTTGCGTTGGATGCAATTTCTCATCAGGCCAGAGAAATCTCTTCTCCCAGACCACAGCCAAATGGAGCCATCTGTGATGTGAAGCCAGAAATAAATGCAGCGGCAGACAGCCTGCTTTGCGTGTTGTGAGTGGAGGAGAGGTCAGAAACCACCCCTCAGCCTCGTGAGCCGGAGACACTGTTGGAAGGCTGGTCAGAGGAAGGAGGGACAGGCTGCCGCCCGTGAAACCTCCCTCCTCACACACCTCAGCATGGAGGCGCCATTTCCCCCACTTTAGACATCATCAAGTCAGGGTTCAGGAGGTAAAGTCACCTGTTCCAGGTCACATGGCCAGTGACGGAATCAGGTTTCACAATGAAGCCTGTCTTCCCCTGTACTACACGACCTGCCCCTGACTCGGATCTGTTTACAAGCGTGTCTCCTTTCGTGGAGTCTCCCTTCAGGGACAATAGCTGGGTGGACTCGGCTCTTACCATGGGGGCGGGTCTGGTACAGGACAGATCCTCAGTCAAGTTTGGCAGATTTGAATCGAATCGAATTGAATTTCCACCAGAGCACATCTGACACTTAAAACTGATGGACAGGTGACCCTGCTAGGGCCGTGGTGTGTATCATCTCTGCAATGACTCCCAGTGGGTAGGGCAGACAGACAAAGTGTTTCAGTCCCAGTGGGAGGCACAAGGTCAGACTCTTAGATGGAATTAATAATATCCAAGAAATTCCTCTGGAACAGTGGGGGGGAATAAAGGTTCTTCAAAGAAGGCTTAATAGCGAATTTTCTGGATTTTCCAGCTAATTTGAAGGTACCTACTTGGTACATTTTCTTGTCAGATAAGATTTTAAAATACATTCATTCAGTGTGACATGATAATTGGGCCTGGCTGCCTGATGAATGCCTTTTATCTATTCCTGAGCTATTGTTCGCTAGGATCGAGCTGATGGGCTGGAACAGGCACTTTGTTATATTCACAAACAGAGCCACTTGCTGTGCTTCCGGCCAGGGGGTGCGATGGGGTCTTGGAAAGATGCTGTTGGGGGCTTTTAATCCTAAAGTGCCAGAGAAGGAAGGAAACTTAGAGATTAGATAAAGCAACCTCCTCACTGTATTCCTGGGGAGACAGAGGCCCAGAGAGGGGCAGGGACCAGCCACTATCACACAACATAGTGGTGGCAGCCGTGGGACTTGGACCTGGGAAGTCCAGGGTTCCAAGGTCCAGGGAAGCCTCTTCTCCCTGCCTTTCAGGCTTCTGTTTAGGAAGACACAGCAGAGGACAGGGCATGCCTGTGCAGAGCCACTCGTGCCCCCGCTTGATCTTCCATCCATTGTCCAGAGCACACTCACCTGCTTCATCCAGGTCTTGGCTGCCAGAGGGGATACGTTTCTCACAGGTGACTTTACTCAGTTATGCCATGTTGTTATCCAACCAGCTATTTTTGTAGTCCTTTTTTCTCTCTCCTTCTTTTACGTTTTCCTTTATTTTTATACCTTTGTTACCTTTGTTTTATCAAAGGCAAATCCCCAGGCCTGGCCATATGATTATCATTTGCAAAGGCTCCACACTTCCTTCTCACACTTTCTATGAAGGAAGGACTTGTTTGGACTTACTATTCATCTCTACATAATTCTTGGTTTATCTTGATTTTTCTATTGAAAGTCCTTGAGATATATTTTTAAAACCAGGATCTCTTTTAGGGTATCTCAGAACCCTATACATGTTAATATGGTGCCTGCAAAACTGTGGCTTGGATTTTCTGCTTTTTCAGAGCAGGGTTACTATTTGTTTTTGCTTAAAAAAACTTAGTGTCTTATCTGCACTGCCTTTCATTAACATTTTTTTAAAGATTTATTTATTTACTTACTTACTTTTTATCCATTTTTATTCCTCCCCCCGTTTTTGCTGTTTTTGTGTCCATTCGCTGGGCAATTCTCTGTGTCTGTTTCCTGCCCTCTCCTCTCATCCTTCTCCTCCTGTCTTCACCGGGATTCGATCCTGGGAACCTCCAATGTGGGAGAGAGGCGTATTACCACCTGTGCCACCTCTGTTCCTGGTTTTTCAGCGCATTTTGTCTTGGCTCTTCCTTGTGTCACTCTCCTGTTACATCGTCATCTTGCTGTGTAGCTCGGTGGGGCCTGACAGCACACCCGCTCGTGGGGCCTGGAGGCCTGCGTGCCTTCTATATTTTTCTTTATTTTTACCGGAAAGTCCTGGGCATCGAACCCAGGTCCCTCCGTATGGGAGACGGATACCCAACCATTTGAGCCACATCCGGCCCCCTTTCATTAACATTTAACAAATAAACAATTCCAGTTCGATGAGGAAGTAGACTTTTCCATAGTTTTCCTTAGAAAACACCACAATGTTAATCATTCTTCAAGGGATTGCATTTTCCACAAAGGTGATATAAATGTATATATATATAAAACTTTTGATACATTTATATATATATATAAAGACTCAGACTAGGTATAGATGTTTGTGCATATGTGTTGGTGTTTATATGTCTATGCATGCCAGTGTTTTCAAGCTTGTGTCTGAACATGCATAAATGACATGGTACACATGGCTGTGTTTGTCTGTCAAAGTATCATTGGCTATAAATAGGTCTAGATTGATGGTCTGTGTAGATGAATCTGTGAGCATCTGTATATGTGTATTTGAGTGTATTTACTCTGGATGTGGATGTGTGCATTGGTGTCTGTATTTTATGGCATGTGACTTTGTTTATGAATATGTTTGCATGCACATGTGCTGGTGTGTGTGTGTGTGTATCCATGGGTGGAGTGTGTGTACTATGTGTGTGATGATTTAGGGGTTTGCGTGTGTCCATGTTTCTGAATGTAGGCACGTGTGTGCATATGTCTTTGTCTGTGATTTTCTGTTTGAGTGTTTGCAGGTGAGGATGCTCAGATTTCTGTGTTCAGAGCCTCATATACACATGTATACAGCACCCCCTAGTGGACAGCAGAATAAAGCACTCCCTAAGACCAAAAACAAACAAAAAGCAGCATCTGAATCACCTCCAATTCAATATTTCAATACCGGTTGTCACCACATACAGGGTGAAGTTTCCAGGATGGTCCTTGAGATTTTGAAGTCAGGAACCCACATAGCCGAGGGCACACCTAGGGGGATCAAGCCCCTGGACAGCTGCTTCATGGTGTGGGGTATGGCAGCAGGATCACTGGGCTTGCACTTGGAAGTCAGTGGACCAAGAGGAAGACAGCCAGCCCAACAGCAGATCATACTGGGAAGGAACCTTACTCAGAGACTCTAGTTTAGCTGAGGCGCAGCACCCCCTATTGCCCAAGTCAGGCCCAATTCCAAGAACAGGTTCCGTTCCATTTCCTTCATGTACCATGCCAAATCCCAATGGTCCCTGCATCTAGGTGCTTTATCGATTTCCCACTGCTGTCATAATAAATTACCATGAATTTGGTGGCTTAAAACAACACAAACTTATTATCTTAGAGTTCTGCAGGTCAGACGTCCAAAACGGGTTGGCAGGGCTGTCTTCCCTCTGGAGGCATTAGCAGAGAATCTGTTCCTTGTGTTTTTTAGCTTGAGAGGCTGCCCACGTTCCTTGGCTTGTGGCCAAAAATCACTCCACCCTCTCCTCCTGTTGTCACATCTCCTTCTCTGACTTTGACCCTCCTGCCTCCCTCTTTCCCTTATAAGGATCCTTGTGATCACACTGGACCACCCAGATAATCTCCCCATGAGAAGAGCCTTAATTTAATCACATCTGCAATGTCCCTTTTGCCATAGGTAAGGTAACTTATTCACAGGTTCTGGGGACAGATATCCTTGGGAGGTCATATTCTGCCTACTACAGAACCTGTTCCAGAATCCTTCATCTCCTGCACAGTTCTGTACTGGTCACGCCTAACTGGACTTGAGCACACAGGTGCCATCTATAGAATGTTTACTCTGTGCCTGATCCTGTACTAAACTCTTTATGCACTATCTCATTCTATCTTCTCAGTATTTCTATGAGATAAGTGCTTGTGGCAGTTTGATATACTTATGAATTCCAAAAATAGATATGGATTATGCTTGTAAACTGGTCTGTTCCTCTGGGCGTGATTAAATTATGATAAGGGCTTTGATTGGGCCACGCCCCTTGGTGGGTGGGGTCTCAAAGATAAAAGACATGGCAAAGGACAGAGCTGGAGTTTTTGAGTTGGAGTTCTGATGCTGGAGTCTTGAGCTGGAGCCCCAGGAAGTAAGCACACAGAGGGGCTTGGTCGTGAGGAAGGAGAGAAGGCCCCGGGAAAAGAGACGAGCCGTTCGCCTGATAGTCTACAGCTGGCCTTGCGGAGAGAACAAGCAGCTGAACCTGGAGAGAATCAAGCCCCGCGAAGAGAGGAACCCAGGAAGCTGGGCCCCTCACAGAGTTGGGTGAGGGAAGGACCATATGCTTTATGGCCTGGTAACTGTAAGCTTCTACCCCCAAATAAATACCCTTTATAAAAACCAACCGATTTCTGGTATTTTGCATCAGCACCCCTTTGGTTAGCTAATACCGTGCTATTATTACAACCAAATCTGAGGCCTAAATACAGCTAAATAACCTCCCAAAATGACATAGCTGGGAAGTAGTGGAAACGTTTGACTTCAAAACCATGCTCTTTACTATCAAAGGACATCACAAGGGCTAAGTTTCCATTTTACAGGGGAAAACTGAAAACTAGAGGCCAGGCAGTTGATAACCATTTGACATAAATCAATACCTTAGGAAAAATGTATGTAGATGTCCTTTTAAGGGCTGCTGCCATAGATAAGCCGAGCAGTCATGGGAGATCCAGGGCATAAATCTTTTTTAAAGTCAGATGTATTGAACTGTAATTTATATACAGTAAAACTCATCATTTTAAGCATACAACTTTATGAAATTTGATAAAATATATCGTCATATAACTACCACCACAATCAAGAAATAGCGTATTTCCAGGACCCCTGAAAATTCCCTCAATGTCTCTTTGCAGTCAAGCCCCTCCCTCCACCCCCAGCCCTACAAACACTGATCTATGTTATGTTCCTTTAGTTTTGCCTTTTCTAGAATGTCATTCATGGAAGCATGAAGAAGATGACTCTTTTATTCTTTTGTTATTGAGGTATTATTTACATACAGTAAAATGCATGCTTTTTGAGATAGAGGTCTATGAGTATTGACAAATGCACAAAGTCAGGTAACTATCACCACAACCAAGACACGGAACTATTTTATCACCCCCAAAATTCCCTTGTGCTGTATCTCTGTAGTCACCCCTTCTCTCCACCCCCAGGAGCTGGCAATCGATGATCTGTTTTCTATTCCTATAATTTTGTCTTTTCCAGCATGTCATGTAAATAGAATTATACAGTATTTAGCCTTTTGCATCTACCTTCTTTCTCTTACCTTAATACATTTGAGGTTTATCCACATTATTGTGTGGAGCAGTAGCTCATTCTTTTTTATACTCAAGTAGTATTCCATTGTATGGATGTACCACAGTTTGTTTACTCACCAATTGAAGGGCATTTGGGTGGTATACACTGCAGGATTTCCCTTTATAATATTTTGTTGAGGATTATTGTATCTATATCCATGAATAATATTGGCCTGTAGTGCTCTTTTGTAATGCCTTTGTTTGTTTCTGGTATCAGGGAAATGTTGGCCTCATAAAATGATTGGGAAGTGTTCCCACCTCTTCTATTTTCTGGAAGAGTTTCTGTAGCATTGGTATTTCTTCTTCAAATGTTGGGTAGAATTCACCTGTGAACTCATCTGAGTCCAGAGTTTCCTTTGTTGGAAGGTTTTCAATCATGAATTCAATTTATTTAATATATGGCTATTCTTGTTACCTATTTCTTCTTGAGTGAAGCATTGGTAGTTTATGTCTTCCAAGGAATTTGTCCATTTAATCTAAGTTATTAAAAGTATGGTTGTAAAGTCGAGGAGAAGTCAGTGCTGAAATGAGTAGACGACTCACCGAAGGATACCACAGGGAATGAAGAGCAGAGGAAATCACCTGAAATTCAGGAGAAATTATGCGCTTTTGAAATGAGACAGTTTATAAGAAAGTACAATCATGCGCAAAGAGGTAAAGCAAAGTCTTATAATATTAAAAAATTGGAAATCACATGTCAAAGAAACTTACTATGATATATTCACTTGATAGATTATATATTTTATATTATTAAAACAGTGTAAAATATGCATAGCAAAGTCCAGAAATAAATATACCAATATGTTAACAGTTATTTTTTGAGGTTTTGAGTCTATGAGGTCCTTTCTTCTCCTCATCCATATCCTCCAAATTTGCTATATAATACCTTTAAAACGGGAAATTGTTAAGGAAAAAAAAGCATTTCCTTCCATCTCCAGTGGCACATAGCTAGAGTTCCTGTCAAACACAGAACCTGACACATCGTAGCCCCTCAATAAATGCAGAACCTGAACGAATGCAGTAGAACGTACCACCCATACCTGAGATATGAAGGCTGTTGCCTCACATTTTCTGCTTCTACGAAGCCCACGGCCTGTGCTGGCTGAGAGGCCTCCCCCACGGCTCGGTCTCCGGAGATGCCGTCCTGGAATCCGCAGGGCAGGACACGCGGTTCTGCCTCTGCCCCTCGGGACTCGGCCTCATCTCTGGCCACTGACACTGCGCCCTGACTGGCCCCTGAATAAAAGGGGGGAAGTGAAAAGGGGCTGCAGTGGACATCTGTTTGGGTGTTTGTTTTGATAGCCAACATTTATACACTTTCTGGAAACCGCATCTCTGTGTCTTCTGGGAAAACTAGCATGAGCCCTTTCTTCAGTCTCAGTCCATGTACAGGTGGAGTGATCTTGCCCCCTTATTCCTAGGGTGTGTATGTGACTCAGGCCGTCAGAAGAAGCATTCCATCCCCCTGGCCACAGAGGGATGTTCAGGGATGGCCGCATGACCTACCTGAGCCCAGAGGGCAAAACAAGGCTTTTGCAGAGACTGTAATCAGAGCGACACATTTTCAGCTTCATTTGAACCCAGGAAGATACAGCTATAAATTCACGAGCAGACATCCTAACACCACACAAAACCTGAGAATGAAGTCAGCACGGAAGACAGAGAGCCGAGAAATGAAAAGAAACTGAGTCCTGATGACATGAATTAAATCCCTGTATCCATCCTGTTGCCTGAAGCCAGACCTGTTCCCAGACTTCTCAGTCACATAAGTCAATATGTTTCTTTAAGCCAGTTGAATGGTGTAATCTGTCACTTACACCCAAATGACTCCTAATACAAGAGGGTTCTCCATCCTGGCCTGTTCTGTTCTATCTCACTGAATATCTATTAATTTCTTGGTGCCTCAGTTTCCCCTTCTATAAAGGGGGACAAACAATATCTGTTTCAAAGAGTTGTAAAGATTAAATGGGATAATACATCTGAAAGCATGAATTTATTTCACAACATAAAGGTGCAAAAAAGTTAATTTTTCTTAATTAAATCAAATCTGATTCTAAATCCCATTTAATATGGTAGGAAGACACCCCATATCGACCATTTATTGGGAATGCTTTTCCCTATTTAGGGTGAATTTACATTGCCAAAAAATTTAGGAACATGTGTAGATTTTGATTTGTTAAGGTTGCCACTAGTGTTTTCAAATTCCCTACAGATATTAATTTTTAGGATTCAGGAATGAGAACTCAGAATTCTGAAAATTCTAGGAAATTTTCCAAATATAGGTTGTAGTATATTTTTCATAACAACTTATTTGTGTTTCTTAATGAGTAAGAAACATTACATTTAGTCATTTTTACAAAGAACTGTAACCTATAACACGGGAAAACATCAGCAAACATTAATTGAGTAATACTCAAATATTGTAATATTCAGATTTCCCAGCAAAGTTATTAGAACTCCACAAAATCATGTGT
>JAQZBX010055707.1:0-18356 GCA_029593785.1 Cabassous unicinctus | reverse complement strand
TAGCATTTTACTTTTTATTTCTTACTTTTTTTAAATTAAGGAAGACTTTACATACAGCAAAGTGTCAAATCCTATGAGCACAGCTGGATGAAATTGTATACATATGTGTACCTGTGGAACCACCACTGGGATCAAGATATAGAACATTTTCAGCACCTCAGAAGGTTCTCGCATGCCCCTGGTGTTTGTCATTTAGGATCACAGAAAGCTTAACTAGAAATGATCTTAGATGTCATATAATATAATCCTCAGGTAACAGACCCAGAAATGTTGAATGAGTTGCCCAATGTCATGAACATAGTGCATTTCTGAACCAGGATTATTGATTTAGAGGTTTGTAAGGTCAGTGAGCTACAGGAAACAAAATTTCAATACAAGCTTTCCCATTTTTTCCTCTGTAATTTTTCACCCAGACTTCAGTATAGCATAATTTCCCCCCAGATGGATGATTTCACCTTTGGTAGTGATAGTGTCTATAATAAAATGTAATACTCCTTCCAATAATTCATTACTGTTCTCTTATAGACTCTGAGTGGAAAGCTGGCTTGAGGACTCTGGTGGTAGTGGTGCTTATTGCATGAAATTCAAAGATGGAACCAGATCATTTGAACATGAAGACAGGGACTTTTTTCCATTTCTTTCATTTTTGAAAGTCTATTTTCTGGAACAGTATCTAGTACATAGTAGGTATTTAGTAAATATGTTCTGAATAATGAATAAGGATTTGTAGAAGTATGAGGCTTTCTTAAAGTCAAAACCCAGTTTTTGTTAAATCACTCTGAAATAACACTTATTTGTATGCTTCTGCCCCCCAAAATTGTGTTAGAGATATTTTCTTGCAGGTGCTGAGAAAATCAATGTCATAGTGGTTCACATCTATGCCCAGAACATGACTGCTATATTAATCCTTCTTTACCACTTCTTAAACATGTGACTTTTCCCTATCCTAATACCTCAGTTTCCTCACCCATAAAATAGGGACAATAAAATTGCACCTCCTCTCTCATAAAATAATTGAAAGAAGTTGATATATTAAACACAGATCAATGCTTAGCTATGCTGGCATAGCTAAGGCACTAAAATGTTAAGTATTAATATTATCTTTTTATCCCTAATATAATGTCTAGCACATCTCTTGTGTTCTATGATGATTGTTGAATGACTAAACAATGTTTATATATTAGAAAAATAATAGTTTAAACTATTTACTTTAATATTTAGAGTCCTCTTAAAAATATTGCAAGAATATGAGATGGAGAGGGCTGAGAAATTGCAAGAAGGATGAATAAACCTTTTTTATTGACCCCTCTCAGGAGCTGTAGAGCAAACATATTTACATGGGAAGAAGACAATGCCTTCCCCTTCTAATCAGGGATGATGTCCACCCTGGCAAGTTTGGGGTATTTGATAAACTTTCATTGTGTTGGGAACCCAAAGAATATACAGCTGGAGGTGAGGTGGAGGAGTGGCTTGTCAAGATATGTGTTTGCACCATTTTCCCCCTTTCATCTTTTCCTGCACATAAAGTATATCGCAGCACGAAGTGACTTCATCCTCAATCCACCACAATTTGACTTGCTCCCTTCCCACCAATAAATCAACCTTGGCTAAATTTGCCAATGTCCTTCTCCATAGTGGAAACCAATGATGCCTTCCCAGCCCTCCCCTTGATTTTCTGAAGTGTTAATGGCATGTTCTTTATAAAACTCACTATGACCTTAGAGTCTGTGAAAAACCCCTCTCCTGCTTGTCTTCTAGTTCTCTGGCTGCTGCTTCTCATTTCTCTGTGGTGGTCCCTTTTCCTTTGCTTTCCTGATAAATATTTGTGATTCTCAGGCCTCTGTATTTGGTCCTTATTTCTTCTTGTAACTCCACTCATGTCTTGCAGCATCATATATTAACTAGTGGAGTAGAATGAATAATGGCCCTCAAAGATATCAGGGCCTAATCCCTGGAACCTGTAAATGTTACCTTACTTGGAAAAGGGGTTTTTGCAGATGTGATTAAGTTCATGGTCTTGAGATGTGAAGATTATCCTGGATTAGTGGGGTGGGCCCTATATGCCATCACATGTGTCCTTATAAGCAGGAGCCAGAGAAACACACACAGGAGAAGGCACTGTGACAATGGAAGCAGAGATCAGAGTGATGCCACCACAAGCCAAGGAATGCTGGCAGCTGCTAGAAGCTGGAAGAGGCAAGGAATGGATTTTCTTCCAAATCCCCTGAAGAGTACAGCTCTGATGACACCACAATTTTGGTCCAGTGATCTCAATTTCAAACTTCTGGCCTCCAGAACTATGAGAGAATAAATTTCTGCTGTTGTAAGCACCAACTTTGTGGCAATTTGTTACAGTAGACAAAGGAAACTAATATAACTAGTAAGTCTAAAATCTCTTTTTGGAATGCCAGATCCACATAACCAATTTTCTCCTGGACATCTCCACCCGAAATTCCCGTATAACTTCACAGCTAACCATTACCAAGCAGTGATATTCTGCAGGGCACAGTTCTAAAGCCCATCAGAAATATTAACTCATTTAATCCTTATTTTAATACTCACTACCACCAAACAAATGAGATAGATACTTTATCATCCTCACTTTAGAGATGAGGAAAATAAGACAGAGAACTTCAGTAGTTTGCCTGAGGTTGTAAAGATGCTAAGTGCCAGAGATGGGATTTTGGCCTAGGGAAGTCTGGCTTCAAAGTCAGCACAGTTGACAAGGTTTTCCTGCCTCACACCTGGTGCCTCAGGCTACTCAGAGGCTAGGTCACGCCTGAAGACAGATCACTTGAGTTAAGTTCAAAGACCCTTCCTAGAGGCCCCACTACATGCTGGGTGCTCAGTGCCAGTTCTGTGCAGGCACCAACGGGGGCAATTTTCTGTTCTAGTTCAAATAGTAAATTCTCTGAGGCTAGAACACTTCCTAAATTTCATGCATTTTCAGATTCGGAGTCTATATCAAAGAGAAGATCTGAGCCAGATATGAATTATTGTTGCCTCTTAAAAGACTCGTGTTTATTGACAAACTCTCACGTTGCCATGGCCACTTTCACGGTATTGCAGGGCCCAGAGCAAATTGGAAATGCTGAAACTGAAAGCATCCGTTTCAGCATTTACTGAGTTTGACCTCCCATGCCATGTTTGTTCATCTGGAGACCTTGGACTGGGAACTGTTTGATATTCACCTCCTTTGGTTCTTTCCTTACAGTTATTGCTTGGAACATGGATAATGATAATATCTTTAATATCTTAATTGTCTATTTGGTGTCAGTTAGTATACACATACTATCTCATTTAATCCTCTTCACAATTCTGCAAGAAAAGTATTATTATTGCCATTTTGCAGATGAGAAAATGAGGTTTAGAGAGGCTAAGTAATTTGTCCAAGCTCACACAGCTAGTTAGCGGCAGAGCAGAGTTTGGATTAAAGTAACTGAGTTAAATAACAAAATTTCTTAATCACAAATCTAAATTGCTTCTTTAGGTGGCCTGGGGCAGGGCTAAGGTAGGAAGCAGGAAAGAACACAGGTTCTTCACCACTAAGGAACAGGCCAACTCTGGTTCCTTCTCCTTTCTTCAAGCATGCAAACATCATGATTTCTGTCTCTGAGATTATCTCATTCTTGGGTACAAGGGAATTTAGTAAGAATATTGGCACCATTTTTTTATTATGTATGTAAAAAGTCTTTATAGCATAAGTCTTTATAGATTACCAAGTATTTCTGCATAAAAGAGGTCTTTCCATAAGTGTGCTAAGGCAGGACTTCCTCCCTCATCCTCAGAATCCTGCATGGGCCGCACCTCTGTACAGAGTTAGATTTTCTGTGTAACTAATGAAGTTTAAATCTTCAGGGGTTCCAGTTTGCTTGGGCATATGCTTTTGTAAAATTTGCAAAAGTAAAACATTTAAACCACAATCAGTTAGGACTTCTGTCTCTTTCCATTCCTACTTCCTCTCCATCCATATCCCTTCATGTGAGGTGACATTGGAGCAGCTGTGGACATTTTCAGTGTTTGGCTGATGGGAAATTGAATCTAGGATACATTTAGTTTGGGTTTAGTGGTATATACGTATATGGTTTGCAGTCACTTCCAGATATAGCTAAGTGATCGCTACTGGTCCTTGTGTAGAAATCCTTCCAGAAATATCCCAGCTGCCCACTTACCTGGGGTCATGAAATGAAGCTGGAGGGCCAGAGGTTGTAATGCAATATGAGTATGTCTTAGGACACCAGAAGTAGCAGGCTAGTAGAAGACAAAAAAAAGTTTGAATTGTTTAGAGCCAGAAACTCATTTCCAGAAAGTTCTTCAAATCACAATGCATGTAAAACAGTTAACAAATATTTTGGTTCTCATCAATGTCTTAACTCAGAAGTTTTCTCCTATCAGGAAATATATAAGGAGGCAATCAAAGAGTATACAACCAAAAAAGCAGAGGAAAAACACTATAGGAGTGTGTTAGGAAAACTAATGGATAAACAAATATTTTCCGGATTTTGAATGTTTGTGGTATTTGTCAGCTTTTTAAATGTATAGTTTGAAATGATTTCTTATTCTAAATATATATTCACATTTGAACCTATTATTTATTGTTTTGTATTTTTTCTCTTAAAGAGGGTCCCCATAATTGTATAACTTTCAGGTCCCACAACCCTGTATCTGTCCCTGTCACTATGGCCTTTAAGAATTCCCTGATCAGACCCTTCAGTGAATGTTTGGTGGCAGGAGAGGGGCCGAAGAATCCTGAGCTGCGAGCTTCACGGGGTGCCGGAGGAGTGGTTTTGCTGCTGAAGTGGGCTCTGTAGTTATGGTGTGAGTAGCCAGGTCCTCATGCTGCCCCCAAGGCTGATTCACACTATCTTTTTATTTTATTTTAATTTTTTTTTCCAGCAAGATGCATCTAATGAACAGGTAGCTGTCATCAAGGTAAAGGAGTGAAGCTTCCTTCTAACCAGCTATGAAATCTCTTCCCCACCCTTTATGGGGGCCTGAAATATCAGAATTAGAGGTACATTCTTTTGGGTTTGGCAAGTTTTTCAGTCTTCAAGAATGAAATTATTAAAAGCAAATGTTCCTTTAAGCAAATTCATTGTAAATCAATACCAAGTCTCCCTTCCTCCCTGAGGCTTAGGGGATGTTGAAGATGACCAATTTCCAAACATGCATTGTGTGTTAGGCAACATGGTGTTCACTTGAATGTGCAGGTCACAGTTAATTCTCCTTACAGAGGAGGAAGCTGAAGCTTAGAGGAATCACAGGCAAGTGGCTGAGCAAGAATTCACAGAAATTAGAGCACAAAAAGAGTTAAATGACAAATTAGGAGGCAAGGACTTTAAAAATTTCAAGTATTTCACAACCATGCCTGGAGCCAGCCCTGCCCTTTACTATTTTCCCCAACTCCAGTAAAATGCTGATTACTGCTTTTCCAAATCACACAGAGCAAAGTGGAGGACATGCTGCATTATATAGGGTGTAAAAGATTAACCCCTAGGCAATGATATTATGTTCACCCAGCAGAAGGAAGGTAATTGAGATTAAAGACCAGGTGTCACCTAGATTTTAGCAAAAATCAATTACCAAGAGGGAAAGGACTTTCAAGACAACTAGAAGGAGACTGTTAAACATTAGCATTCAATGGTTTGAAATGTTTAGGTTTTGCAATTGTGCGGTTTGGAAGCCTTCCAGCAGGAAAAAACAAAACAAAACAAAACATTATTTTCTTTTAAGAGGTACTTTCTCTGCAATATTTTCTTTGCTGGAATAATGTGATCCTTAATGACGTCTTATATGACCCAAACTTTAAATAGTCCTATTATTTTAGCTGACCTCATTCTTCCTAGGTTTTTACAGGTCAGCAATGAACTATCAACAGCTTCCTGATAATTAATCCTACTTTACTCAAAAAGCTGTTAGCCTGTTGGTCTTATCTGTGCTAGGAGGAAGCTATTCTATGCACCAGACTTCCTCAGTGAATAATAAAAACCAAACTGAAATTCTGCAGAAAGGTCCAACATTGTGAGTTTGAGAATGATGAAACAGATTGATGATTGTAATGCAACCCTTGTCTTCAGCTCCTTACTTGCTGAAATTCTGCGGTTCATCTGGCACAGGGATAACTTTACAGTAGAGTTGGCAGCACTGCTATTTGGGTCAGGAGGGGTTCTCTGGGTGGCTTTATCAAAATATATGAACAGGCAGCATAGGCAGTTGCCTGGGTGGTCTGGTTTGAGAAACAATGGGGACAGCATCTCAAGTAGCAAACCAGAGTAGGTCTCACTGGAATTTAATTTTCTGCAATTAGAGACGCAATCCTTCGGCTTTGAGATCTCTAAGAGGCTACTATTAAAATACATCTACAGTCTTTGGTCATCACCTACGGCAAAGCCAAGCCTGGTGATAGGAGGAGGGGCAAGAGGCATGTTAGAATTAGTACAAGGGACCCCAGGAAAAAGAAGAAAGATGATGAAATAAACTTGCTTTCTTCAAAAGCCAGAGGGAGTAGGGAGCTGATACTGGTTCCATCTAGCAATTTGTAAATGGGTTGTTTGAACATATAGGTCTTAACACGTTCATAAATTGTGGGTGTGTGTATGTGTATGTGTGTAAAATGAAAAGGCTTATTATTAGATTCAGCCTCTCGTCAGCATAGCATAAAGTTCCTCAGGTAAGGACATGCTTTATAATTAAAGGATTTCTGCATCGGCTAATTGCCCATGACATGTACTCTTTCTCTGCAAGGCAAGTTTCTGATTTTTAGTGTTGATTTACTATAAATTCCCTTTCTTATCAGGTTAGAAACTTACCCAAAATAGTATTTTAAATCTGATCTGCTCAAAAATAAATAAATAAATAAATAAATAAATCGAACCTGCTCCAGGACATATGGCTAGAAGGACTTATTAGGGACCTGAACAATGACCAGACAACCTTTTCTAAGAGAGGTCATTGTAACTTATATTAGACAAAATAAAATCTAAACATAATACTTAGTCCAATGCGTTACACATTTTTATTGAACCCACTGTGGTATTGATGCAAATTTTTTTAACAGTTAGTTGTATGGTGGTGTCTTTGAACCCCCAAGGGATTGATGCCTAGGAGAACTGCTATTAAACTGAGCAGAGATCAGACTGCCCTGTGAAGAAGTTTAGTAATACTAAAACTGGAACCTTGGAAGACGGAAGGACATTATCTCTGAGAAGGAATGAAGACTGACTAGACATAGGATTTAATATTTCCTCCTGTGCATGCAACTTTTTTGAAAACATCCTGGACTTGCTTATAAACTCTACTAGAGATTTATCAGTGATCCAGAAAACTAATGCCTAGCCAGGAGGTGAGAGAATGATCAACTGGTGAGATGACCATCAGCTTAATTCTTTTTATGTGGTCCCTTCAGATAAAATGGTTGGCTATCTGCCATTTTCCCATGTTAATGGTATAATATTATTCTATTTTTATTATGCATACATTATTTTAAATAATTCTTTAAGGATAGGTGGGGTGTAAATATAGGGATGTAATATTTAAAATGAAATAATGAAATAAAATATAACTCAGAAATGTCCTTTCTCTCTTTATATCTTAGGTGATCTCTTGCATTCTTGTGTATTTGAAGGCGTCTTTATGCTGATGGATCCCTCTTTTCTGTCTTCACTGCCACCATCTTAGTCTAGGCCAGTGGCTTTTTGGACCACTATGCACAGTAACAAATGCACTTCACAGCACAATCCAGGACTCATGTATATGTACATATATGCATAAAACTGGAAACAAATGCCATAAAATGATGTGATGGCTTCTGATATTTCCTATTTCACATTAATCTATTTCACTGATATTGCTGGTCAAGACCATTAAATTGATTGTATGACCCTAATGGATTGTGACCCACAATTTGAAAAACAGTGATCTAAACAAGCATCATCTCTTGCCCAGATATCTGCAGCGGCCTACTAAGTGATCTCCTTTCTATTTTCTTCACTCTTCTATTCTCTATTCCATATGGCAGAAATAGAATCTCAAAAAATAAATCAAAGCATCCTCTGCTCAAATCTTTCAGTACTTATTATAAAATCCAAACTCTTCACTATGGCTTGCATGATCCAGCTGTCTAGCCTAATCTCATACTATCTTACCCTTCCTCAATGTGCCCTGGCCCCTAGAACTTGCTTCAGTTCCTCCAGGACACCAGATTCTTGCCTGCCTGAGTACAAGTTGTTCCCTCTTTCCCCAACTTTTCATGGCTGACTGCTATCCATCTTTAGTTCTTGGCTTAATTGTTTTCTCCACAGAGAAGCCTTTCTAGACCACCCTCACTTAAATAGGTCATCCCTTATTATCTCTTTTCAGACCATTGTCTGAACACTTGTCATACTCGAAAGATGAAGTGGAAAATATAGCAGCTGGAAAGCTTTGACCAAGTAATAGGCAAGATGGGGTGATGGGAGGAAGACCTATGGGAGGAAGATTGCCTAGGAAATTGTGCTGTCATTTGGGGCTGGACCATGTTTGTCCCAGCATTATGAACTTTGGAAATGTGACTTTATACTATGTGTCTTGGCTGTAATTATTGCCTTTTCATTGTCCTTTAGCACTTCATAAAGTTAATATTGAAAATTCTACCTATCTCTTCTACTTGGCTAAGAAGAACCAAGGAAAGAAAGGTCACACATAAGCCAACAATTTAAAGAGAGAACACACATGGTCAGGTCCAAGAATTAGGGGTGACAGAGGTAATCAAAGTGACAGAACCCTACAGAAAGGCAGTGCTCAGGGGAAAGAGTCAGGGGCTGCTGGTATGGTCAGTTGCTACTAGCTGGGGATTCCCTATAAAAGATCTTGTCTTGGCTCCAAACTTACTTTGAGGATTTTATATGGTGTTTCAACAAGAAAGATGTTTCTATCCTTCAACCATTCCTTTTAGCTTTGGAGATCCTGCCTGGAGATCATAGATAACTTGCTAGCTTTGCACACAGTTGAAAAGCCAGCTTCCTGTGCGGTCCAGTTGAAGGGGCACTATTTCTAACCCCAGGAGTTCAAAAGCTTTAAGCAGATATTTTCACACGGTATCATTCCCCACCAGCACCCAGATGGAGGACGGAAACACAGTATGTCTTTGCTTTGGAGTTCAGGTGGGATTGCCTGATCCTCAAGGAGGATGCCCAGAGATAGTCATCATAATTTGAATCCCCAGGGGATTTGATGCCTAGGAGAAGTGTTACCTGGTTCCTGGCCTCTCCCACTGCCTTTGCCAGCCTCCACTCCATTAGGTTTCACTCCAGGTGCTACAGAACAGTCAGCATCCACTGAGAGCTTACAAAGTGCCAGTTATGATTTAAGGCATGTTTACATGTATCTATTCATTTGATACTGCCCAGTCTGCTCTCCTAGCCTGACCCTCTTTTACAATCTTGCATTTATCCCTTCTCAGCTGGGTACCAGGGAAGAATTTATCTGGAGCCCTGACTTGCGTGTACATGTACAGTGGCTATACATGTACTACTTGCTCCCAACAGACCCCATCTTTCCTGTCTCCTCTAATTCCTTGATGGAGATTTAATTTTCTTATTTTTTAAAAAAATTTTATTGGCTTAACTTTGGAGGAGGTTTACTATGGTCACATCAAATGAAGTGTTACGGCTTTTAAAGGGACTAATTGTTACAAGTTCTTACAGGAAGAATCTTCAAGAACAAGGAAAAAATATTCACCCCCAGGGTTCCTGCATCCAACCTTCAACCTCATGACTTAAATTTAGAATAATGCACTCTGCTATTTTCATGTTCGCCCTAGACTTTTTCCAAGCAATTAATAATGAGAAAGATTTGGCTTAATCTGGGGTGGCCTAGCCATAGGTTGAAGGAAAATGAACAGCTGATCTGTAGCATGTCACAGTTTCTTCCTAGGGCCAAGTGCTTTTGAATTAGATTTATCAAACACAAAACAGATTGGCTGTTTGGGGCTAGGGTTTGAGCTATTACTTAAATTTTGACTGATATTGGTTTGTGAGGTTCTACAATAGTACCCTTTTTTCTTCTTTCTTCTTCTTCTTATTTTTAAAAGAAATATCTTATTGTGGAACAATGGAACATATAAGAACTATAGGAAACCCTTGGGAGTTCAACAGCATTTATGAAATTGTGAGGATGGTCTACTGACCATGAGAGCAATAACAACAAGAACAACCAAAACCAAAACCAAAACAAGCAAAAAACACCAACACAGAAATAGACTTCAACTGGCAAGAAATAGCAAGTCACTGCCTGCAGGAATGGCCAAGTCAGAAATTTGACTGTTTCACGTGCTTGAATAATGTAATCTAACACAGAAACACAGATGCTGGACCAACTTATGCTATAATGATATTACACTTGATATGTTCTATTTGATTGTAATCCAACTTCAATTTTCAGTGCAATTAAATATAGTAAAATATATTGTGAACATTTATTGGCCAACAATGATAAAAGACAAAGTAGCATGGGCCCCAAATGAAAGAGAATTGGATTGGGGCCAAAGATGAAGGGAGACATTTGTGGCTGGATAAAAAGTCAAAGCAAGAGACTTAGAACTGGTGATCCTTGTGTCTGAGAAGACCAAAATGCTCTTCAGGGAGACACTGAATTTGTCCACAGGCTTTGGGAGAATAACATATTTCAATTTTATGAAACCACTGTTTATGGTCAGTGTTTTCAACTAGATGTGGAAAACCCTTCAATCATTTTAATTTTAAGTGAAAGACTACTGTGATATCTCTGTGGGCTTGTAAGTGTTGAATTGAATCCTCCATATGTCATTTCTGCTATAACTTGACAATGGCAACTAGATGATATGTAATGTCACTGTTAGGGAGGCTTTTGTGGAAAGGAACTGAAGGAAGAAGTAAAATTTTGTATAGTATATAGATAAACACCATACATCTTAGATTTTGAAAAACTAAACAGATTTAAAATACATTCTCCCTTTGTGCTCATAAGCATATTACTATTTCCAGGCTACATACCTTGATATAGGATTTTGTATACGTGATCCCTATACTTAAATGTCCTAAGAATATAAAAAGTACAAAAGTTTTAATTAAAATGTATACGTGTTTATTACTGTACATCTTTACAAAAGTAAATGGTATATATTTTAAACTTTACATCCCATGGGTAAGAACATACTTTGAAATCTAAAGTTGATTAGGGGAAAAGGATGTGGCTCAAGCTATTGGGTTCCCATCTACCACGTAGGAGGGCCAGGGTTCTATTTCCAGGACCTCCTGGTGAAAGGCGAACTGGCCTGAGTGGAAAGCTGGTAAGGGCAGGAGTGCTGGTCCACGCAGAGAGCTGGCACAGCAAGATGATGCAACAAAAAGACACACAGAGGAGAGACAATGAGAGACAGAGCAGACCAGGGAACTGAGGTGGTGCAAGACATTGAGCACCTCTCTCCCACTTGGGAAGGTCCCAGGATCTGTTCCTGATGCTGCCTAAAGAGAAGACAAGCAGACACAGAAGAACACACAGAGAGCAGACAGTGAGTGCAAAACAATGGGGGTGGGGGGGGCTTGGGGGGGATGGGGGAATAAATAAATAAAATAATCAATCTTTACAAAAAAAATAAAGTTGATTAGTCTTCATACATCACTTGATTAAAAAAACAGAACTCTGCTGAAAGATTCTGAATTATTTCCAGAAACATTGAAAGATAAACAAAAGAAAGAAAAGTGAAATCTGCAATAAAATCCCATTAATCATATGTAACTGGGGCTTCAGAAAAATGAATCATTAAATGGTTATAAAATTGGAAACTCTGCTGCATAATAGTATTGAGGATATTTACTAAAAGTTTAAAGTTGACCATATTTCAACTGAAAATGTTATCTTCCTAAGAGAGACTTTTCACCAAAGACACACAGAACATATTTAGGCTATTTTATCTAGATTATTTGCCAGGTGATTTTCAGGTAATCATAGTGGCCAGACCTAAAGAATTTACAAAAGGTGACTATGACAGAGGCTGATGACACTAGATTGATTCAACAGTCATTTTATCTAATTTAACTTCTAGGGAATGCAAATGGGAATGTGTAAAAGAACAAATAATCCAGGAAAAAAAAATGAAGGGAGACATAAGCACATTCTGTGCACACACACTTTCACTTTCCACTGTGGCCTATCTGAGACCTTTGACATTGCAGCTTATTGGGCATGTGTGCGTCTGTGTGTATGTGGGGGGGGGAGCATATACTACATTAGGAGTTGAAGGGAACTGAAGGCTCAGGCTACACACATTTTAGTGTAGGAGAGGTTTGTAAAATCTCTGATTAATTTGACCAATATGGACATTCAAAATATATAATACAAGTTCCAGAGTAAATGATTTGATCAAATTGGTCTTTAATTAAATTTAAAAACAACTGAAATTTCCATTTTACTCTATTAAAAAAAAATGAAGTTTAACCAGACATCTGGCTGTTTAAATATCATGTAGATAAAACATCTGAATAATTAAATTTTCAAGTTTTTAATCTGAATGTTTGATATTTTAGACACAAAGTGGATGAAGAATTAGTCATGAAAACTTGATTTCCCTGATCAATGAAGAAAGTATGACTCAAAATAAATGACCTACTCAAAATGCAAAGGGTCAGAAATATTTTTTACTCATCTCTGACACTTGGTTGAGGGTCATGATATATAAAATAAAATATATTGTAATGTATTACATAAATGTAATTGAAATATGCTATAATAAAATTTAAAGTAAAATATAATTACTAATCTTAATGTTTCTTTCTATAATTACTGATTTTATTATTTTTTTTATAGTGAGTTAAAAATATAGAAGCACTACTGTGAGCTTAGAATGGATTTGCTTTTCTGGTCTTTCCACACTCAGGAGTGTACAAAGTGCCTGCCTCACGTGTGAGTACTTAGACCCCTTAACAAACCCTGCAACCTGCAGAAGAACACAATTTTCTAAGACATGCCAGTGGTAGCACTGGAAGACAGTAGATGAGTCATAAGTGCTTGGGAGCAGTGTTTATTTTTTAACACACAACAAAGCCATCCCTTCCCAGTCAGTGAGAGGATACCCATCCACTGCTCACAAAGAACACTGAGCAGATGGAGTGGGATGTTGCCGAATTAATGCCAGTGAAGAAAAACTGAATTTCTTAAGAATTTTAATGGAAACCAGGCAGAGGTTGTGGAGCAAAGAATTCCAGGTGCCATATTTTTTTTCCCTTCTCTTCTAATATCTTGGCGTGATGCTAAGAAAAAAAAATAAGTGCCATTTCTTTTATGCTAAACAATTACTTCCTTCCTTGAGTGATTACAAATTTCAAAACCTGGAGGGTAGTCCCATTGCCTGTTAGAAACATCTTAACTGAATACTCAGACTTTTCAATCACGTATCAATTCAAACTCCTTTTTACTCTCCGATACCGCTGTAGTGGCTTTTTTAGAAACCAATTTCCTCCCGTCAGTAGCGTCTGTGCTTCAAATGTCTAATTTTTATAGCTCTTTTTCTCTTCTACACCTTCTCAATACCTAATTCACTAGTATCCTGAAACCATTACATTTGTTAGAAAGTATAACTTGAATCTCTTTTATCCCATAATGTTACCAGAATAAAACCAAGCTAATTAATGTCACATCCTGTAGAGAATCAGAACAAGTTTTCTCTTCTACGTTTAACTTAAGGATCCCAGGGTTTCCAAGGTGGTCAGACTTACTTCCCAGAGTTTTGCTTGTCCAGTTTTTTGTTTTTTTTTTAATTGCCTTTTAAAAATGTTCATCATTCTAATAGCTTCAAGAAAAAAATCTTTTTTTTTAAAGATTTATTTTTAATTTATTCCTCCCCACCCCCTCATTGTTTTGCGCTCGCTGTCTGCTCTCTGTGTGTTCTTCTGTGTCTGCTTGTCTTCTCTTGAGGCAGCACCGGGAACTTATCCTGGGACCCTCCGGAGTGGGAGAGAGCCACTCAATGTCTTGCGCCACCTCAGTTCCCTGTCTGCTATGTCTCTCATTGTCTCTCCTCTGTGTCTCTTTTTGTTGTGTCATCTTGCTGTGCCAGCTCTCTGTGTGGACCAGCACTCCTGCATGGGCCTGCATTCCGCGTGGGCCAGCTCTCCTTTCACCAGGAGGCCCTGGGAATATGAACCTTGGACTTCCTATATGGTAAGCTGGAGCTCAATCGCTTGAGCCACATCTGTTTCCCAAAATCTTTTGTTTAAATGTAATTTGTTGTGTTCAGTTTCTTAAACTATCTGAGACAATGTGTTTTGATTGCCTACTATATTCCATAGTAATTTCTCCCAAACAGCAAGATAACATTAACTGTACAACGTACTTTATTTCTTTCTTTGGCAGCAGATAATTTTGAGGTAAGGGAAGAAAATCAAATGGAAAAGACATTAAAAAGCAAGGTAATTATAGAAATAAAGCTTAAAAAATTTTCCTCAAATAAGGAGGAATATGCATCATTGAATCAATGTATGGCTTATGCATATAGGCAAATATGCCTTCTGCAACTGCCACAAATTCACACAGCAGCTATGCAATTTTTGAATTTAGTAAATTAAAATGGTGTTAGCTAAAAATAGAGTGATAATGGGTATTTACTATTTTTATTATCTCTTTGAAATGTTAAAAGCTCATATAAAAGAGATCAGTTATCAATGGCTAATAAATGTGTCAACCTGGTAAGAAGGGGCTGAAAATGTAAACCCATAGATTATCTTATTTTTCACAGGGTACATGAACATTTTTGGCCAAATAATAGGAAAGAGGAGTAATTTATTATATTCCCCCCTTGTACCCTTCTCAACATTTTACAAGCTTCACAAGCAAACATCAACATTTTCTTCAGAAAAGCTAAACATCCTTCCTGTACAAACTTACAGAGGAAAAACTATCTTGGTACAAATAATACTTTGGGGAAAATATGAATATTACTTATGCATATTTGGCAGATTTTGGAAATATATGTGTATTTCTAGTATACATTTGTCAAATGAATGTAACTTTTAAATGTCTCTTTTGCTCGGAGTAAGGAACACATGGGACTTGCAACACTGAATGAAATGGCAAGCATTTCATTGAGATGTCAAAACAGGAAGAGCTTCTGGCACAATCAGCACTGATAATAGCACAAGAAAAAACTGACTACTCTTTCTAATGGAGAATTCTAGTAAAGGAGAATCTAGTTTGAGTTTTGTTTTAAAACTGAATATACAGGCCTGTACAATCATATTTATTGCTTGCATATTAAATTTCTTAAGCTCACTTAAATCATCATTAAGTGATCAAGTGATCATTTAATTCACTGATCAAGTGATCATTAAGTGATCATTTAACTCACTGATCTGTGACTGTAAATGGAGTTTTTTCGCAGTCATATACTTCAAATAAATATCTTTTAAAAACTTCTTAGGAAACTACATTTTACACGATGCTCAACATTAGAGTAGTCCTGCTTTATTAGTGTTCAGTCAAGATACTGTAGCCCACACAAATGACTCTCTGTGGAGCTGGGGGATTCCTTCAAACTTAGTATTTGTTCCTGATCACTTAAATTCATTCAGAAAGATCTAAGATTAAGTAGTTTGGTCAAAAGAAAGCGGTGCTGGCCTGTGACTGATGGCAACTGAGTCTAAATTCAACTTTTCCTTAACTAGCTGTATAAATTTGGGGAAAGGCCTTGACAGGCCCTGAGTAAACATTTGGTATTTTCCTGAAGAAATATGGGAAATGTCATTTCACAAGCACCATTTCCCTGTGAAAACAAGTAATTTAGTTTCCCAAGTGGTTTTCAATTTTTACATGAAGCACTTTGATTATTTGTGGCTCTATTAGCACTGATTGGACAGCAGGCAGGTCTCCAGTTAACTCTGCAATGTAGAAACCTGAGAGTGTGTTTGCAAAAAGATGATGGGTCCCTCAGAGCTATGGGCCCCAATAGCCCCAGAAATTACTAGGATTTGTCCTCCAAGGGCTGCAAATAACTATGGGAGCGAGAGGTAGGTGAGAGGCAAATTCCTCACTTTGCCATTGCTCAGCACTTCACAGAACTTCTACAGCAAATGTCTCTTTTTATGGAAAAGATCAAAGAACAGAAGTGGCAGAGAGTGGAAAATCAATTGAGAGAGTGGAGAGGGCTGCTGTGCAAAGACCAAGAGTGGGACAAGAGTGTGGTGGGAGGACAGGCCCGAGGAATATGGGAAAGGAAGTAGCAGGCCTCACAACAGTTTTCAGAGCTCTTCTCTTCTTTTTCTCCTCCTGGCTATGAATTCAGGGGAATAATTTCGTATTTGCTTCCCATCTTCTCAAAACACTTTTGGGAATTAAGGAAGCAGACAAAGCAAAAAGGGAAAGGTGATGCCACTGCTAAGTGAACGTGGGCAGTCTTCAAATCTCAAAACGTGTCTCAGTGTGTGTGATGCTCCTTGAGAACTATTGGTAATGCTGCTAGCAGGCCAGCTCCCACTGCCGAGGAGGTCATTCATGGATGGGGAAAATCCTATCAGCCCAATTAGATCGCTGTGCCTTCTGGTCCTCAACATGGTTTCAGTATGAAGGCCTTAATCCCCAAAATTTGGTCCAATCTGAACCTCCAGAATTTAGAAAGAAAGAATGAGCAGGGCCAGTTCCAGTAAGCTTAAAGAGCATATAAGAAGACAGGGAGAAGGAGAAGTACAGCATGTAAGGAACAGTAGGGGAGAAGTCAGAAGCTTGAGGATGAACCAGGGCACTGCCATTTCTGAAATTACTTAACCTTCCTGTGTCTTATTTTCTGCATCTGGAAAATGGATATGTAATACACAAAGCTCTGGTTCTTGGAAAAAGCTTAAAAGAAGTAATGCATATAAAATATTTAGCACACTGCCTGACTCAGTAATGATTACTACTATGAAGGTCAAAACTGAATTTCTTATTTTGCTAGGTCTAGATTATTACTGAAACTTTTCACTCAAGATCAACTAATTGTTTGTTTCTCAAAAACATATGTAAATGCCTCC
Source organism: Cabassous unicinctus (assembly GCA_029593785.1). Lineage (NCBI taxonomy): Eukaryota > Metazoa > Chordata > Mammalia > Cingulata > Chlamyphoridae > Cabassous > Cabassous unicinctus. The sequence continues at coordinate 1,341 of JAQZBX010055707.1, read as the reverse complement.
TTGAAAACCTTCAGCTAATGACTCTTTTTGCTCTCTCAGAAAGCAGTACGGATTTAGATTGTCCGTATTCCAATTTTGTGATGGTCTTAACTTTATCATCTCATAGCATATCGACACAGATTTTTTTTTTCTTTTACATGGGGAAAAATAAATTACTTACCCAATAGATTCAGAATCTAAATCCAAAAAATTAAAATAAAAAAAATCCTATACTATCCTATAGCAACTCTGCAAATAAATTTAGTCTAAGACTAACTGTATTGAAAAATGTCCTGGTTGTGAATGGTTTGGAAAGTATTGATTTTCTCATTTGATAATTATTTTGGTTATCTAGAAATAAAATAAATTAATGTTTGCTATTGTAAAATTTGCAGTTTCATGTATGGATATTTTTTCTCCTGAAAGTAAATATTAGCTCAGTTTGAAGGGGGGAGGGGAGGGAGAAGAGGGAAAATGAACAATGTATGCTTTCACTCAACAATATATAACTAGTGGTCACTTTGTATCATGTATGTATTAATCCAGTCAAAGATTAAATTGCCTACCAAGACACTGCTAAAAGTGAATTATCCCAGACATACCAGTGCAGAAGGTGGTAGAGTCTGGATTTGGGACACTTGAAAGGTTGCTGAAAGCAGAGAACCTGGTTAGGGAGTGAAGGACCCTTTGTTAAAGGGTTAATGAAGTATCAGCCATGAAAAACTATGAGCTCCAGGGAAGGGATCTTGCCCCACTATTTTTGGGACTCCTCTTCTTTAACACAGCATAGAATATATGATGCACAGACCCTCCATGAAGGCTTGTCTAATCTCATGTTCTGCTTCCACTTCTCAGTGTCCTCCATCCTTGGACATTAAATAAAAATGAAATTATGACAGTGGAGCTAAACTCTTGATTTTCTTTAATGGAGTATATCTAATATATGATCTACCTCTCTAGCCTTGTTTTAAGAAGGAACAGGATTCATATTGGCCTTTGAAAGAAACATTTTTTTTAAACATATCAGTTTTATTGATTCATATTCATAAAGTATACAATTCATGCAAAGTGTACAAGCAATGGTATTTGGTATAACCACATAGTTGTGCATTCATCACTTCAATCATTACTAGAGTATTCTCATTATTTTAATAATAATAAACAAAAAGCAAACAAACAAGAAAATTCTTCACCTCTCAATCTCTTTATGCTTCCCCTGCTGTACATAGCTGCTATTTCTGGCTAATCTTGCACAATTATTTATTTATTAAGCAGTTTTACTGAGATATATTCATATACCAAATGATCTATCCAAAGTGTATAATCAATGGCTTTTAGTATAATCACAATGTTGTGTATTCA
>JAQZBX010055706.1:0-18351 GCA_029593785.1 Cabassous unicinctus | reverse complement strand
TTCCTTAAAAAATAAAGGACAAAATTATAGACCTAAAATGGCCTATAAGCATAAAATCAAAGAATCTCACAGCTCAAAGAAATGTTATAGATGATCTTAGACTGCTCAGGGATGGGGTTAAGACTTACCCAAGGCCATACAACACATAAAGCCACATCACATAATCTAACTCTCTAACCAATTGCAACGTGGAAATCTACATTGGCTCAAATAAAAAGCGTTCTTGTGACAATTAGGGAAATTTGAATATGGAATGGATGTATTATAGAATTATTGTTAATTTTCTTACGTGTAATAAAGTGTTTCCATTGTGTTTATTCCTGGGTGATGCATGTTAAAGTATTTAGGAGTTTATAATCCACTCCTCATTTTCAAGTGGTGCAGCTCGTATGTATGTGTATATTAAGGGAAAGAGAAAGCAATTATGAGAAAATGTTACCAAATATTGAATTTAGGTGGAAGGCACATGGGTACACAGATTTTCTATGTATCACTGTAGTCAGTAAAAAGTCAAGAGTTCTCACAAAGATTGCACCAAGGTCGTTGTTTCAACCTTTATTGAGTCTTCTTAAGCTTACAATTCTTAATGAGGTTGATTTTTCTGTTTCTATAAAGTACAACGGATTAGAAACAGAAAATTAAAAGAGAAAACTGCTGTTAGAGAGAGTCACAGTCCACATGGATAGAGTATCTACCAGACATGGGCAACAGCGATGGCCAGATATGGCCCTGTCCTCCAGGAAGCCCTCAGTCCAGCCAATAATAGAGACGTGCAAACAAACAACTATAATGATACCACACGGCCTCATACAGAGAAAGAAGTATAAGCAGCAGATGCAACTGTACTATCACTCAGTGCAATGAAGTTTACAATGATGAGGCTTAGTCATTGGGAAAAGGTAACATTTTCTTTTATATGCTGTTAGAAAGAGAAATTAACATATTTTATAAACATTACTGTCAAAATAGTTTTACTATTTAAAGGTTTAAAACGTACAGAAAAATGTTTTTACAAACTGAAAACAATTATTTCTTTGTAATACTCATTTTCCCCCCAAAATACCAAATAATGAGACTCTATTGGATTAAGCATGTGTTAAGTCAGTATTCACCCTAAAATGGATTTCTATGAGTTGTCAAAGTCCCTGGGCAGAGTTTGGAAAAGTATGGTATTCCAAACACCAGCACCAAAATCATTTGGATGCTTGTTAAAAATCATACCCCCACTAAATCAGAAGCTCAAAGGGTAGGCAATCTGCATTTTTAACAAGTTCCCTGGAGACTGTGATGCACGCTAAAGTGTGAGAAGCACTGCATTAATAGCATATAAGGATACTTAAAGAATACTCTATTTTACTGCTTATAAAAAGCAAACAATTAAGACATACCAGCTGCCCTGTAATTGAGAACAGGTTTTCTTTCATTTCCCTCGCACAAGATGACAATCAGTAACTTATTTAGCAATTTCAGGAATATCAGCCATAAGGACCAACTCTCCAGAAGCCCTTTATATAACACCATGTTAAAGAAATGCTGGTGTTTCAGGAAAGAAATAGCTAGATCATGAAGACTGGAATGATGCTTACGGTGCTTTCGCATCTTTTTCTAATTGAAGCCTTATGAATCATATTTTTAATAAAGGATGAAAGAAGAAACTTTCTGGTGTTTTAACATTTATTTTCCCCCAAAATGAATAAGCATGTTTTCAATAAAATTTTCAGGTGACATTGCCAATTCCTTTTTTCCCTGAGAAAATTAATTTCTATGAAATTATTTTGGTCTTGACCTTTTCAGTAAGATACCATTTTGCTGCATCTATATCAAAGAAGGTCACAGCGTCAGAATACAGGGCAGCCCCATGACAACTCCCTAGAACAATCACAGAGAGGGCCTGATCAATCCTAGCTGTCAGCGTTTCTTTCAGACACTCTACCTTGCACTTTTGTGATCTTAACAATACACCTTTAAGCTGGATGGTATGGCTATTGCCCCCAATTTATCCAGTGGTCAAACCTGAAGCAATCTTAGCCATTCAGAAAATAGCAGAGATCTATGTCTTTCAAATCTCTACCTTTCTCCGTCCTTTCCCTGAACCTCTAATGTATCCTTTTAGTCCCTCCTTCACGGAAACAAACTGATAGCAGTAATTTATACTATAGCCAAAGCACCGGTTCTCAAACTTGAGCTTGCATCACAACCACCTGGAAGGCTGATGAAAACCCAGATTGGTGAGGATGTGGCTAAAGCGGTTGAGTGCCTGCTTCCCACATGGGAGGTGTCGGGTTCAGTTCCGGGTGCCTCATAAAAACAAACAAAACAAATAACATGCGAACAAATGAAAAAACCAACTCACAGGGGCCCATGTGGCTCAGTGGTTGAGCACCGGCTTCCCACATACAAGGTCCCGGGTTCAATCCCTGGCCCCGGTACCTCAAAAGAAAAACAACAACAACAAAAACCCAGATTGCTAGGGCCCACCCCCAGTGTCTGAGTCAGTGGGTCTGGGATGGGGCCTGAGAATGTGCCTTTCTAATGACTCCCCAGGTGACTCTGATACTGCTAATCTGGAGATTACACTTTGAAAACCACTGCTATAAGGTAATTTGCCAACTCTCTTGTGGTGTTTGTTCCAGATAATGTGACACGTAGTGTAAATTTACATAAACCCTCCCGGACTCATCAGAGTGAGAGCCCTAATGTTGTAGCAACCCCCAGGCACGTATTAGAGACTACGTAAACAGAAAACCCCTTTTGACAGTGGGCAGGGTTACCATAAAAACGTGTTTCTGTTTTTCCGGAGAAGACCATGAACCACAAATCTCAAGTTCTCATGTGAGAACCCTGGCATTTTATTTATTCTCTAAATCTTTACTAGTCAAATCACTCCCTGTCCCTGCCTTAAGTACTTTTACTCAGTTTCCACTTGCCTGCCTTATAGTCTTGAACCACTCTGTGAAGACCTGCCTCTTGCCACCACGAGGCACCACGAGCCGTCACGAACCCCCACACACCCACTGTGTAACCCGACCTGCCTTTCTGATCTCTAGTCATGTGTGCCCCTCCATCTTGCTTCCTGAGAAGGGACAGCCCAACTCCTTCCAGAATGCCAGCCTTCTGGCTATCACTAGATTTAGTATCTCTGGCAGCTGTGCTCTTGGATGCCTCCCTATGGCATGTTTTAAAGGACGTTTACTCTCTTTTAATGGGAGTTAGAAAAATGCCAGAGCCAGGGTGAGGCAAGAGCCACCCTGGGAATGGGGTAAGTAACAATGTCCCCTCAGTGGATGGCAGGAGAAAAGGGTGCTTTCACACACAGGGGTATATTGTTGAAGAAATATCAAGCCCTGCTTTATTTTATTTTCTCTGGTAATTATCCTTAACTGAAGAGCCAAGCAGAAACCAGAATGGTTTCTCACCTCCACCCAAGAGTGGCACACTTTACTGAGGGATGTCACACAACCAAGATCAAGGTGAAAGTCCAGCAGAAACCAAGCAACAGAAAAAGCAAACTGCTTCACCAGCAGAGGGCGGCAGACCTCGTTAGAAGAGGGACCCCATGCCTCTTCTCAATAAGTCCTGTCTTAACTGTAACTGTTGGTAACTGTGGGGATGCTGAAGGTGTACATTGAACTATTATTATTGCCTCCATGTTACTAAATCTCATGGACAGAATGCTAACAAGGAACTGTCAGCCTGTCTAATAGAAAAGAGACAGGGCTTGGAGTCTATGAAGCCAGAGTCCAGCCTTTTCTAGCTGTTTGATCTAAGCCAACAACACGTGGCCTTCATTTTCTTATCAATGAAATGGAGGGAGAAAAATAATAATACCAGTAGCAATCACATGTCTCACCAAGCTCACAGGTAGGTGTGAGGACCAACAAGTAAAAGGGGGAAAATCTTCTGTACAAACGTTGGTAATTTCCCAGGTATTTGGTTATGAGCTCAAAACAAGAGAAGTGTATTAACCCCAAAAGGCAACCTCAGCTTTTCATGCCACAGGATCCTATACCCATGAATTCTTTCACTTCTTCTGGTATTGGAGAAAGATGTTTTAGGGCACCAGCCTGCAGAGAGAGAGAGAGGATTTCTGGAGCAGAGGGTCCATTCAAGGTACTATCCAATCCCACAAGCCTTTTCCCCAATCCCAGGCACTTAAGGAAAGCTGGCAAAAGAAAAGTAGGAGCCCTAGTGTAGAGAATCGGGGGATGGGGGGAGGGGTGGGGAGGGGAAGTTTTAAGAGGAAAACCAAATCTAGGGCTGTCTTTCCCAAACAATTACCAGAAAATTGCAGAACCAGTCCGCCCCAGGAAACCTCGGGGAAAAATATTCCTTTGATTGTGTGATTGCATCTTTCACAGAACACACGAGAGCACTGTCAGTTACTGGAATACAGAGGCTAAGAGCTCTGGTAGTTATATTACGCCTTTGTGGAATTGCTCTGCTTCGATTACGTTGAACGAAGTACAAAATTAAAATGCCAACGTTAAAATCACAAATTCCGGGCTATACCACAGGATAGAGTTCCAGATGATTTCATTCTATTTTTATGTGACAGACTATTAATTGTAATCACTGCACAGAATTTTTATTTTAGGACAGCTAAGGTTTCTCTTGCCTCCAAACCCCAACCTACATTGTACTCTCTGCTGGAGAAATTTCTCTAACCAATCTTCCTGTCATTTGCCTCACGGACTTGTTCAAATCGACACTTGAGAGTTAATTTACACCTTTCTATTTTATAAAAACAAAAGAAGGTGCCAAGTGGCCTATCCCATTTGAATTAAAAGTCTAAATTCTGATTTTCAGCTTCTCCTAAGGATTATACAAATGGGAACCCTTGAGAGGAAAGCTAGAATAAATTTGCTATCTTTTTAATTTTTTTCTCAGCATAGCCACTGTTTACTTTCAAATCAACCTCTATCTTTTCCTTCAAATGCAGCTGACAAACAAATCCTTATGAATAGTGTCTTTTTAGAGAAAGCAAAGATAGCATCACTGAATTCTTCCACAAAGAAGTCGTTAATGTAGGTAAGTGAACTAGAACATTCTCTGGAAGAGGCATGTCTTTTCTACAGCTTAAAAACGGGTCTATGGACCTTTTAAAATTGTAGCTATAATGTACTGGAATTTTTTTCAGCTAACATTTATTTTAAGATCAACATAGTTTTCTTCTGAGTACCTGTGGAATTGTGCTATTCACGGATATCACTGTTCCCCTCCTTCCAACCTGTGGTAGGAGACACTTCTCAGCCCCTAGGTGGTTAGGCGGGGCCAAGGGAATTGCTTTGGCCAATAAAATGAGAGAGGACATGCACGCGTCACTTCCAGACACTCCCAGGCTTTAAAGCTAATGCCTGATTGGTCCTGTTCCCTGGCCCCGCTGCAGCATCCAGCAAGGTACTATCTCATAGGAGCTCAAACGACTTGGCTCCTGAATGAGGAAGCCATGAATTAGAGTCCCACAGAGCCAAGATGGATACATGGTGCGGACGACTGATGGGCAATAAATCTTTGTTGTTTTAAGCCACTGAGATTTGGAGGTTGTTTCCACCACCACAGCATAATCTAGCCTATCCTGACTGATGCCATAACTACACGGTGTCAGAAAATCTTGCCTCAGCAATGCACCACAGCACAGGCCTTTGTACCTGGCAGAGGCCAGGGAAGGAAGGTGTCAAAGGGCAGGAGAGAAAAGGGATTTAGCTCTTCAACAGCAATAGTAAGTTGCACAAAGAGCTGGGCTTTCAGTGTCGAGACAGACCAAGGTTCAAAAACTGGCTCTGATACTTAACTACCCTTGGCACACAGGTAAATTCCTTAAACTCCCTGAACCTCAGTTTCTTCGGCCATAAAATAAGGCTAATAATGCCTTTCTTAAATGAGACCCTACATGCAAAATACCTTTCACATAGTATTCTCAATAAATGTAGTTTCTATTATTAACACCTGTTTTTATCGAACTGAATCTGAAAACTGGCAGTGTAGAAGGAGAATAAACATTTCCACTTGTTCATCTTTGAAAATCATTACAATAAGCATCATCATTTATATTTACTGGTTAAAAATTAAGTCCTGTAGAGGACATACAAATTTTATTAATAGCAGTACTAGCATCTTATGAATGCAGAAAGTAATGAATATATAGATGTTAAGTACACAGCAAGTCAATGAGAGAGGAGGGGGGTTATTTATTTACTCAATTTGTGAAATTGTGACCTTGAAATTCTTATGCAAAAAAGCCATTAATTCCAATTTGTAAAGTACATGAAACTAGCAACAAGAGTGGTATTCTAGATAAAGGACAACGCAAGAAGAATTAGAGTGACTTTTAAAGCACTGTTTCTCCCTTCTCATTAAGCACTGTTTAAAAAGGTAAGTTATATTCCTGACCCTATAAATTCAAATTCCTCACCCCAGTCAATCTGGTTTTGTCATAGAGATACAGTGCCTGCTTCCACAAGCTCTAAGAGATTTTATAAACCCTGGGGTAGCCAGAGATGAAGTTCTTAACAAAAATTCAATTTGTAGGGTTTCGATATTCTTTACTTCTTGATTAGAGAACAATTTGTGAGCTTTACCCAACATGACCACAGAGCACCTTCTTTCTCTGGCAATGGAAATAAAATTGATTGGATCTTTTCATGGAATAACATGTGGGTTGATGCGAATTTTTTTCTCTCACATCTTACATATCGCCTTGCTATTTACTTTCTGTCAGAATGATCCTAGCATGCCAGCCACCAGGCAAAACATGGATTTTTATCTAAGAGTGTTCATCTTTGTTTAGTGAATGATTCGGTGTGTGACAGATTCCTTCTGCTCAACACATCCACAACAGAAGGAAAAAAGGTAACTCGGGCTTGGTCATTTGTTTCACCTTCATCAAAAATTTGCTGACATTTGTCCTCACTCCTCATTTGTACTAAAGACTCCTTTCCTTATTTTGCACTTTCATTAGTACTATTGGTCTCTTTAGTAACCACTCAGGATTTAATTATACCCTCAGAGCCAGGAAAGACGCACACACAAGCTGCATTGCGTGCCTGCCGGTCAGTTATGCTGGCTAGCTGGAGACCCTGGCTCTTAAACTGGTTCTTCCCCTTTCGGGGAGCACTGGCAGGACAAGACAGTCTACTTGACACACAACACAGGACTTTCGGAGCCTAAGAGAAAATAAACCCCATTATCTTCTCTCTGACTTTATCAGCTGGGGTCATAAGCACTTGGCCAGATCCCCTCTCTCCCAGGAGGGAGTCACTGATGGAAATGGGAAGCATGAAAGCGTGTGGGATGTCCGGTAGGCTGTGTCCCCTGAATGACCTCTCTAACCAAGTGCTAATCGTTTAACTGAACCTGAAATGGGAGAGAGAAAAAAATAAAAATAAAATAAAAACATTCAAACCTCACAGCACAAGTTAGGACGGTTTCTTACAGCACCCAGTATCCAATAGCATGAGGAGTATATTTCAGATTTTGAAAACTGCCTTTGATTGTCTCGAGGGCTAGGGCAGAGGACTCAGTAAAGGAGACGTCTAATTGAAACTGCCCAGAAGGCTCTAGCGCTTCAGGCTGAGAGTCAGCAAGTGCTTGTAGAAATTGGCCGAGCAGTCTGCATTTCCTTTGAGCCACATGCAGGGAATCTGGTTGTAATCGTGACGGTTACTATCAGAACCCAGCTTTCGTTGATGGCATATGAAGTGGTATAAGGATGTGGGCTCTTGCATGCAAATGTACACAGTTCATTGACTTTGCTCTCCAATTCTCACACAGTGCTCATCAAATCTGTGTAGTTGCTGCCCGGGAGAGGAATATCCATCCAAAACAGTCAGTTACGAAACAGACCAAGGAGACTGCAGCCAGAGAAAGGAATTCCAAAATGACACATGTTTGACTGTTTTAAGTTCAGAAAAGCAAAGAAAATGAGAAACAGAAGCATGAAGCTGAGCTTAGAAAGGCTTCTCTTCTGAAGACTTTGCCCACAACACCAGCTGCTCAGAAAGCATAAATCGCCATGAAAGTACTTTCTAAGAAGGCAAGCAAAAAGCCTTTACCCAAAATGCTAAAGACCAGAAAACTACAGACATCGTGGTTCCAGCCTAGAAAACCACAGGCTGGAAAGACTTGCCTTAGAATCCTCTGATAAGAAATAATAAAAGTTTGTTTTCACAACATGTATCCCAAATAAAGATGTGCCTCCTTCCTCCTGCTTTAGGACCAGTCTCACTACAGAGCAACTTCTAAAAGCAAAGAATCAAAAACTGAACTCTGCATCATTACTGAAGATTTTCATTAAGGGAAGCTGGCTGAGGAGTAGCAATGGTGTCGGTTACAATATACAACACTTGGTAAAACTTTCTAAAAACGCTTTTTGCCTGTCTCTGTTCCCCAAAGTTCTACGCCTCAGCGCAGCAACCCCTATTCTCATTCTATGTGAAAATATTCCAGCATCAGTGGACTGGACATCTCACCGACTTGTCAGCATCTTCCTTTATTCCTCTGATAGTTTTAGGCTCCTTCTTATGTCCAGTGGTTTCTTCAGTTTTTATCTCTGACCATTTCCCCAACTGGATCCAGTAGCTCTGCAAGGAAGAATTCCTGCTCCTGATAAGACAGAAGAGGGAAAATGTTTATATAAACTGCCCTTGAATAATCATTATTCATTGTCCACACCACAGATGCACGCAGACACCCATATTCTCCACAACAGGATGTGGAGAAGATTCAAGGGCCAGATCTTGATGCCCATAATTATAGGGTGTATGGCAAAGTCAAAATCATTAAAATATTCACTAATGAATTAACTCTGTCCATCCCACACTGATCTATCCAATTCCCATGCACTCTGAGGTCAGTATTTGGGTCAGTATCGGGCTGTATTGGTTTCGTATTACTGCTGAAACAAATTATCACAAACTTAGTGACTTAAAACAACACAAATTTATTCTCTTACAGTTTTGGATGTTTGAAATCTGAAATGAGTCTTTAGGGGCTAAAATCAAGGCATTGGCTGGGCTGCTTCCTTCTGTAAGTGCCAGGGGAGAATCTGTTCCTTGCCTAGTCCAACTTTTAAAGGCTGTGGGCATTCCTTGGCTGGTGTCTGCATCACTCCAATCTCTTGCTTCCATCATCACATCTACTACTCAGGCTCCTCTCTTTCGTCCCTCTTATAAAGATCCTTGTGATGATAATCCAGATAATGCAAGATAAGATACTTAAAAATCTCAAGATCCTTAATCACATCTGCAAAGTCTCTTCTGTCATATAAGGTAGCATTCACTGGTTCCAGGAATTAGGATGTGGACATCATTGAAGGGCCATTATTCAGCCTACCATATTGGCTATCACTTGTCACAAACTTTATTAAAAAAAAAAAAGTTCATGAGTCAACTTGGCTAGGTTATGATGTCCAGTTATTTGGTCAAGCAAGCATAGTCTGATTGTAAGTGTATTTGGTGGATTTAGATCATAAGCCAGTTGTTAGCAACTACGGCTGCTTACATCTACAGTCAACAGAAGAGACTGCCTTCAGCAATGAAAGACTTCTCATCCAATCAGTTGAAAGTCTTTTTTTTTTTTCCTTCCATGTGGGAAGCAAGCACTCAACCACTTGAGCCACATCTGCTCCCCTCAATTGAAAGTCTTAAAGGGAGAACCAATGATTTCAGCAGTCAGAAAGAAGAATTTCTATCTCTATTTAAGCCAGCAAGCTTCTCCTGGGGAATTCAACTTCACCTTCATCAGAGTTTCCGACTTGCAGCCTGTCCCGTGGCATTCAGACTTGCCAGTCCCACAGTTCTGTTTCTTTAGAGAACTCTGACTAACACACAGGACAAATTTAATGCAAGATAATTACGGAGTGATGCTGCCAGATTTGCAACAGATGAATGATTTCGTGAAGTCAACAAAAGTGATGGTTGAGCTCTCTCTTCCTTGGCGCTGCCTACAGTGGTGGCAGCCATCTCCCACCCAGCATCATGGCTCCCTCAGACCTCTCCTGAAGCCCAAGACCATCAAAAAGTGGGCCCCACTGACAACAGGGTATGGAGAAGATTCAAGGGCCAGCTCTTAATGCCCAAAATTGGTTATGGGAGCAACAAGAAAACGAAGCACATGCTGCCCAGCGGCTTCCAGAATTTCCTGCTCCACAATGTCAAGGAGCTAGAAGTGTTGTTGATGTGCAACAAATCTTACTATGCTGAGATGGCTCATGTTTCTTCCAAGAACCGCAAAGCCATCATGGAAAGAGCAGCCCAACTGGCCATTAAAGTCACCAATCCCAAAGCCTGGCTGCACAGGGAGGAAAATGAATAGACACCTCATTTGCAAGTTTTATTTGTGTGAAATAAAACCATAAAAAGTAAAAAAAAAAAAAGTGATGGTTGAGAACTGCTGTTATATGCAGAGTCATTGACAAATGGGAATTCAGCAGAGGTAGGACCCTTTACAACTGAAAAGCTAGAAAATTAGCAAAGCTAATGGCAGCTGGGTTCAACAAAGAAAAAAAGTATTTATATACCTTCTGATTAAGAGAGAACCTTAGGAAAATTCATAAAGCCCTCAAAGTTGTTTATGATATAAACTGTGAAGTAAATGATATCATATATAATGATACAATTATCTTAGAATTTTTTTTACCAGAAATCAATCAATCACGGTTCATTCTTTGTTCACTCTAAACTGATCTCAATTATGTTAACTTTATTCCAATAAAAATTTTATTTTCATAATTTTTGGTTTTATTTTCAAGATAAATAACCCACCTAAGCCTTTTCACTATTTAGTACAATGTTTTGGTCCCTATTTTAAATGGATTCATTTCAAATGGCTGTTTTCTAGTAAAAATCAGCCTTAAAAAAAGTATGGCATTCTGGGGCAGAGCTCACAATGAAGACAAAGAAGTGCCCTAGAGAGACAGGCAAGAGACCTGCAGCCTTAGCACAACTGAGTAGGAAAAGCTATGGAAAGCAAGGCCATCCCGCTTAAACAGAGAGCCCTTTTCCCATTCAAACCAAAGGTTTCCTCCTTATTACAGCCTGAAACTTCATCTGTGGGGGTAAATTACTAGTCTAGTAAACTTGGCACTACGAAGTGATCACAAAAATCACAATGGCACATAGCAAAGTTTTGAAACACCTTCCTGAAAATTAAAAACACTACCATGCACTGAATGCCTCCAAAGTGCCCAGTATTGTTCAAGGCACATCCCCAAGGAATCCACTGCAAATTAGGTACTATCCACCATTTACTGAAGAAGAGATTGAGTTTCCACAAAAATCAAGTTATTTCTCCCCAAAGGTCACAGATAAGAAATAGCAAAGTCATGGAGGAAACAGAGGTCTTCCTGGTGCAAAGTCCACACTGTTTTACTACACCATGTTTCTGAGCACGATTGCATGCCACCACAGGTGTACCTTTGGTCTCCAGGACTGCTCTCCCTGTGACAAGGGGGTATAGACAGGATGGATAGATGTGTAGACAGTGCACTATAATAGAAAGATCAACTGAAAGAGGGAGAATATCTGGTTCTAGGCTCTCTCCAAATCTTGTTAGTTTTATGACTGAGGAATAAGGAATGTTTTAAAACTGCCAGCAGATCTGTGCTTCCTCTGTAAAATGAGAATATTATTAATACTTGTCTTCATACAATTGTTGACCTCGAGAAAATTCACCTTAAAACTCAAGTGAATAGCTAATAAGACTCATTATAAAGATGTCCATTTATTGCGATCCCAATAAAGACACCAACTGGAGTATTTGGAATGAGACAAGCTAATTCTGAAGTTAACAGAGAAAAATAAACTTGCAAGAATATTCTAGAAATGGAGATTAATGAGAAGATAAACCCAGCCAAAGAGAAAAAGATATTATGAAGCTATAGTAATTAAAACCATGTGGTATTTTACTTGAAAGGACAGAACAAAAGAGCAGAGCATGTGTCAATAGACTCACATACATAACAGAATTTTAAGATATGATCAAGATGTCATTTCACATCAGTAGATAAAAGATGGATTGTCAAAAAAAAAGGTGTCAGAACAACTGAGCAACCAGCTGAAAAATATAAATTTCTACTTCTCACCTTTCACAAAAAAAAATTATAGATGTTGTGATGGTTAGGCTAATGTGTCAACTCAACCAGGTAATTGTGTCCAGGTGTTTGGTCCAGCAAGCACTGGGCTAATTGTAATACAAGAGCATTTATGGACTTCGGTCACCAGTGTGTTTACTGTGTGGATGGTTGATTACATCTGCATCAATCAGGGAGATTGCATCAGCAATGGATGGCGCTTTTATCCAATCAGTTGAATGCCTTAAAAGGGGAAGTGATTTCAACATTCAGAGAGAATCTCCCAGCTCATCTTTGGACAGCCATCATCTCCCAGAAACTCATCAAGGACCTTCATTGGACTTTCATCAGAGCCCTTGGTTTGCAGCCTGCCTGTGGAACCTGGACTTGTGCATCCCCATGGTCGCGTGAGAGACTCATAAAATCTCATATTATTGACAGATACCTCCTGTTGATTCTGTTTCCCAAGAGATCCCTGACTAATACAGATGTACAAGTGATTTTAACATACAAAACAAAACTACTAGAATTGCTAAAAGAAAACATGAGAGAAATTCTTATCTCAGATTAGGATGGTTTTTACACCACTTAGAAATGGTAATAAAAATTATGAATTTGACTACATAGCAATTTTAACTTTCTGCATGAAAAAAATTTCACAAAGTGAAAAAAGCAGCCCCACTGCTCTTTCCATTCTTCCTGCACGTCTTGGGATATTTGCACTTGCTATTCCCTCAGCTTGAAAATCCTTTTTCTCTAGCGTGCAAATCACAAACAGGAGAAAATACTTGCAATGCATATAAAGATACCAAGAAGTCAACAAGGAAATTATCAACAACTCAAAGGAAAAAAAGAGCAAAAACCACAACTCACAGAAAATTAAATACAAATAGCTTTCCAACATATCAGAAGATATTCTACCTTACTCAAAAGGAAGTGAAACACAAATAATACTATAAGATTCTACTTTTGAACCATCAGATTGGCGAAAAACAAAAATCTTGTTATATCTTATATTGGCAAGGTGAAGCAAGGACTTCCATACAATGTTGGTGGGAATGTAATTAGAACAACCTCCTTACAGGAAAATTTAGGAATATCTATCAAAGATATAAATGTACATATATTTGACCCATAAATTCCACTTCTATCAAAATTAAGTATCTGAAATTTTTAAATATACCTATTCTGATCCTGGCATATCCTACAAAAACACTCTCATATATATACAAAAAAAAGTATGTGAAAGGAAATTAAGTGCAGCATTTTTTATAATAAAAATCATCAGCTATAAATCAAATACCTTTTCAGTTGTAGAGTGGTTAAACAAATCACAGCACATACATACAATGAAATATTCTGCAGTTATTAATAGGAGTCAGATAGCTGTAGGTGCACTGAATAAACTCCAAGTTACATTACGTGAAAAACAAGGTGCAGAACAGAACATATGATGTCCCACTATTCGTGTATGTGTTTTAACGGACATATGTGTACATTGTAGGATCAAGGGTGGAGGAAGGCTTTTAACTATATAGCTTTTGTAGTTTTTGAATTTTTATTATGTTCATTTATTATCTATTACAAAAATTAAGGAAAAAAATGTTCAAGCAAGGGCTTGAAACATTTGCACAGATTATCTGTGATTTACAGTTGCCTGCACCACTGAGCCGTGTTGTTGACATGGATAATGAAGAGCTGGCTGTATATAATCTCTTACTGTTCGTTTAGCGCTGAGATCCAGTGAAGTCTGAAATTCAGTGGGAGACATGATGTAGTGCAAAATACACAGTATTTGTAGTGAGAAGATCTGGGTTCAGTTTCTAGCTCCATGCCTAAAAACTATGTGATCTTGAAAAGGGCACCCACATTCTTGGAATCTCAGTTTTCTCAAATGAGAAATCTCAGTTTTCTTAACTATCAATAGGGACAGATACCATTGGACTTTCTTGTGAAGCACCAATTGCCTAATGATAGAATTAATAATGAAATGTAAACTTAAAGCGACATGAACAAGCCAGTTAATATCTAATTAACTTCTAAGAATTTAGAAAGTCAGTGGCCTGGGTAGAAGAAATTAATCTGGAAAATCTTAAGGACACATGAGAAAAGGAAATAAAATGGTAAAACCTTCAGCTTCAGCAGGCAAAGTTGCGCAGTGTGCCCAAGTAGACGGCACTGTTTACACAACTGTCCAAAGAGGGGCGTGTGAGTGTGAGTCTGCTTGGGTCCTTAGGTGTGTGTGTCTGTGTGTGTGTGCATTAGGGTGGGAGTGGAACATATACTTTTTTTTTTTTCAGCTTGAGCCCCAAACAGGAAGTCATTCTTCCTCCCCAAGGAGTGACTTCAACATCTCCCTCTGTCCTGGCAGATGCTGAACACAAAAAGACACAACCAGAGGCAGCTGGCCCTAGAGCACAGGTCTCGACGAAAGGCGGAAAACTCTGATAGGCCATTTCCAGGTGAGTGGGAAACACTTCATCAAGTAAATTCGACAGGAATATTTCCACACTATTTTTAAAGACACGCTATTTAAAATCTAAATCTAACTACGAATGAACCTGAAAAGAAAAACAAAAACCTGCAAACAGTATGAAGGGCCCTAATATAAAGAAAGGACAATACACATGAAGCAAGAATTTATCTGAAACATAGGGAATGGTCAGCAGAACATAGAAAGGAGGAATAAGAGGAATCTGGATATGGAGGGTTTATACATACATGCAAATTCTTTAACACTCCCACCATCAAAAGTTCTATGTTTCCTCCTCTTAAATCTGGGCTGAGTTTAGTGCCTGGTCCATGAGGAGCTTTTGGTGAGAGTGGCACTGGGTGACTTTCAAGCACCAGCTTCATGGGTGTGGGGTGCATGCAGTCACAGAGGGCCCTGTGCACAGAAGGGGCCCATGCCTGGTTTAGTGCTTCACTGTCACCATCTTGAAATTCTTAACCATTTTCCAACAAGGGACCCCACATTTTCATTACGCACTGGGTTCTGCTAATTATGTAGCCATTTCCCCTTCTGAGGCTGGGTCATAAAAAGCAACGCTGCTTCTGCCTTTTTCTCTGGAACACTTGTGCTGGAGCTGTAAGCCACAGCACTCTGACTGCCCTGAGGCCACCATTCTGTTAGAAAACCAAACTATTCCACCCAAGGAGACCACATGGAGAAGTCCTGAGACAAAAATGGAGCCAGGCATGCCTTGCCAGTCCCCGGCTGCTCCATTCCCAGCCCCCATCTGACTGCAACCACATGAGAAACTCTGAGCCACAACTGCCAGCTGAACCCTTCCCCAGTTCCTGATCCAGAAATTGCAAAAGATAATAAAATGGTTGTTGAATTGTTAAGTTTTTAAATCGTAGGCTGATTGGTTGCAAAGCAACAGATAATTGGAACACCAGATTGTGCCAGCATAGATTTTTATTTCCTAAATCATGGGCCCTTAATCTTTTTGTGTGTGTGCAATAAAGAGGAGAGGAGCAGGTAAGAAAGGTAGAGATACTCTATTAGAATGTTATCTCTAGCTATTAACTACTAAACAAGAAAGGGAGATAGTGTAAGGGTACGCTGGGCCTGGGACCCCAGAAAGAAGGTGCATCCTGCAAGCCTCTTCCTGGGATGGAGCCTCAGTCTGAGTCCAGTGAACCAGGCATGCATCAACTCCAAGAGCCTAACTAAATGAAGAAAAGAGAATGAAGGAGGACCACATCTGATGAACCTAACTAATCTCCATTCGCTTGGTGTGTCTCCCAGGATCACCCTTCATAGCTGAGCCCTTCTGCAATTCCAAGCTCTGATGGAGTTTGCAGGACTAAAGGGATAATGCGCCCCCTGCACCAGGGACTCATCATGAGCCAGACCCTCCACCTCCACTAGCTCTAATTCCACAAACAACTTCATGGGAGAGGGTTTTAGGAGTTAGGAAATTTAACATGATGAAGTGACTTTATAAAGCTAACATTCGTTGAGCGCCGACTTGGCGCAGGCTCTGCCATGCGCTTCTTCAGCATTATCCCATGGAACACTCACAGCCACGTGCTGAAGTGTGAAGGATGTCACCCCTGTTTTATAAATGGATGATAGTTCCAGAGAGGTTAGGTCAGAGAGCAGCAGAGCAGGGATGCGCTTCCGAAAGCCTGCACAGAGCCTCTCTGCTAGGCCCACCTCCAGGACCCAGGCTCAGCCCCGTGGCCTCTTGCAAAGGCTCATGCTGCAGAAGAGGGAAGGAGAGGCGGCACCCTCAGTTCACGAGCAAGGTCTTTGGAAAGGGAGGAGGAGGCCCCTTCCGCTACTCTCAACACTTTGTTATTAGATTGCTGAAAAGCACAGACTTCACAGGTCGGGGGAAGCACAAAGGCTATTTCATAACAGATACCATCATAACACTTCAGTGAGTTCATTTTATGCCAGCAAGTGTTCTCATCGGTGGAGTGTGCCGTTCAGATTAACGGTAGCAAACAGGAGAAGATTTGGCAGTGGCCTGGGGAAAGCTCTCTGGAAACATACCAGCTCATTTTGCCTCTATGTGCATAAAATGTCTTTACATGTAGGGAGACCTGCCCATCTGGTTCCACTTCTCTACGACCAGCAAGGCAAGACCATTTAAAACAACGCCGTCAGGTGTATTGTCCAGGCTGGGCCCCATCTCCCTTATAGGGGATCCTGGGGAAGTCACAGACACACACTCCGTGCCCATCTCCCAGCCCTCACCTACTCCTCTCCTCCTTTTCTATTGTGCAACGATGTTTCAGTCAGTTTCCATTCCACATTGCAATGTCTAATGAAAAGGCCCAATGAGACCTTAAACCCAAAAACAGAAAACAAGCAGCCCCAGATGCTTATGAGTGCAGGAATTCTCAGTGGCAGGAGAATAAATACTTCCCACTCAAACAGCACATGGTCTCTCCTCTCTGACTTGAAGTGGGGCATGCAGAGCTGCCATCCATCAACCCTGATCAGAGCAGTTTGGCCTCCCTGGGAGACCAGCTACGATGGGCTCTCCTCCCCTGCCCTTTTGGACGCTTTGTGCTGTGTAAGTAAGAAAGGGGTCATTTGCTGAAAGTTTTTGTTGTGTCTGAACCTGTGTTCCCACAATGTACCATGTGGCAACTCGTGCCAAAGGGGTGGATGTAGATCAGCACACTGACCTAAGCTGTGCCTGTCTCTTTGGCTTATAGTCACAAGTTTTTACAACTTACAGAGCTGATTCTGCTGCAGTTCCTAAGGTTAACATCCTCACCCCCATCAGACACCTCTTTTCCATCTCCTAGATGGGATCTTACACCATCTATTCCCAATCATGTTTTCTTGCTTATCTGTAAATTGCATTCATCACTCTAAAAGGACTCGAAACATCTTGACTGTTTTCTCTTATGTGGAACTTGAAATGCATTGATTTCTGTCTAGCTCTATGTTTATTATCTGTCAGTTCTAGTTTACTTAGAAGTTGGCTGTAAAGAACTGCGGTCTAAAACTAGCTCATAAAAAAGGGGAATCAAAAGCCATATTTCATCCACCATGGTGATTCTTGCTATTCACCCTCCCAGTTCCACTCAAGGTCTTTCTCCTGAAGGGCACCTGGCATCCGAAGGCCACTCTCATTTCGTGGCCAACAGAAAAGCCCTCTACCTGCTTTTAGTTGCTAAAGAGAACTAAGTTATTCTTCTTGTGATCAAATTCAAATTCCCTTGCTGCCTTGCTGTTACTGCTGACCCCATCGTGAATGTCTGTCACACAGCAGACCTATGTGAGCCTCAGTTTGCAGGAATCCCATCAAGGCAGGATGTGCCTAGCACAGATCCAGAGGAACTACCTCAGACAAATAAAGGCTGGTCTAGAGGGCAGAAGGTGAGCTTTAAAGCCAGATAGACATAGTCTTGGAAAAGTCATGGAACTTCTCTTGAGGTGTAGTTTTCTTCTCTGTAAAATGGGAATGTTAATAGCTATCTTATAGGGTTCATGTAAAAAATAGAAATGATGTCTGAAAAGCAGAGCTTTTCTCAGTACATAGACATAGAAGAACCTCAGCAGACAGTAGCTCTTACTGTTATGACAAAAAATAAAAATAAAAATAGAAGCTGGTATAATAGCTTTCTTTAAAATGTTTATTTTATCTTTAGCAAAGTTATGCATGCATATATTTTGAAGGGTCAAATGGGCCCGTCCATCTTGTGATGAAAACACCACCCTCTAGGACATGCACACTTTCTACTCCACAGGCAACATCAAACTCTTTCCAAATTGGTTGAATCCATTTACATTCCATGGGCTCTTTGATTTTGGA
>JAQZBX010055705.1:0-18359 GCA_029593785.1 Cabassous unicinctus | reverse complement strand
CCAACCATGTATTAATCATCTAGAATGTTCCAAGAATTTAACAAAACACAGTTTTACAAATATACTTAAAGCCATAATAAATAGTCTCTACCATCAAAGATCTTCAGTCATCCACTGGTGGTGATGGACTAGTGACGGACTAGAAGGAAGAATATTTAAGAAAGTGAATGAGACTAGCAATGGTATGGAACACTTAAAAGCGCAGTGAAGAAAAAGGAAGAATTTTTTTGCCTGTAATGAGATCATTGATCACTGAAAATTTTGTTTTGGAGACTAAGTTAGGCAAGTCTGCATAACATTTGTTATAATTGTTTGTTATAATGGTATACATATAGAATATACATTTTAGTAAGTCTTGCATTGTTATTAGGTGAGAACACCTGGTAGGGTATTTCATATTTCTCCATATTTCTTTTTCTTCAAAGGGAATTTTTTTCAGCCTAATGGAATGATCTGAATAATCTAAATTGTTTCTTTGACATTCTTTTATAAAGATCTGATTTTAATGGCCATTTTAGTCTAATCCCAAGGCTTCAGAATCCTACGTGAGTCAATTGTTTGGAGAGAGAGTGGTAGTAAAAAAGTACAATGAGGTTATCCACAGGGCCCCATTTTATCCTTTCTTTATAATAAAGTACATTTTGTCTTTGACATAATTTTAGAACTGTAGAGAGGATTATTCAGTAAGACCATCTGGGGGCAATCACCATTTTTAAAGATTTGCATTAAACACTAGATGATCCATCTTGCTCACTGCGGCTTTGTTCCAGTGTCAGTTATGCTGCTACTGGTAGTTTACAATATCACATCATTGAAACAAACAGGAAGTTCTAGATTTCAGTTAAAACAAATTCTACAACCGCTCACCAGGAAAGAAAGTTGCCTTTCCCACAAGTTATAAAGCATTTAGAAAGGTGTGGAGCCCACATTCAAAACAGACTGCAGCCTACTGAGAGAAACACAATGAACCAGTTACACTTACGCCGGCCTTGGGTTGCTAAGAGATTCCGCATCTCTGTGCTGGTGAAAGTACACAGCACAAAGACAGGTACGCAGCACAAGCTCTGTACTTGGTAGTCAAACTGCTTATCTAGAGAGTCTGGTAAAAAGTGTTACTAGCTGGGGTTATTTATTTTATTGACAAATTAATTGGAGACACAGGTGAGGATTATCCTTAGACGACCTGGGGCCAATGCCTTCCTTAGTGTGAAGCAGGTAATTGACTTGTTTGTTTTACCAGTGCTTCCTGATATGGACCCTGGTTTGGGTATACTGAAAAATAAATGATAGGCCTTTTTTCATTCCTTTATTAATTCGTATTCACCTTCATTATGGGTTTTTTTTTTATGTTAAACACATAAATTTAAAATATATGCTATATAAAACTATTAAGATTTTGATGCTTTTCTCAAATCACACCATAGTAACAAGTTAATATACAATTTGATATTCAGAAATTATTATAAGCATTTCTTAATGGAAACACCCCATCAACTCCATTTGAGTTTGAGCAGTGAACACCTCGCATGAACTTTTAATCAGGAATGAATATGCCATATGACTTCACAAGTATATATTGACTAATTTAACGCTTGTAAATGAGGTTCATAGGAAGGCAATCCAAACTTAAATATTTAAGTCAGAGATTCATTTAACAAATTGAGTGACCACTCTTTGACAGCTATTATTCTAGTTGCTGGGGAGAGAACTGTCAGGAACTGTGAAAGTTGTGAGATTTTACCCTACTTGCAAGCTAATATGCTGGCTTGTCACTGTGTCATGATGACATAAGGTTCCTGAGCCACAAAAGACTTTATTACTCACAGCACAGCAAGCAGCATAATCTCATGCTCGCTTGCACTAATTCCCTACGACCCCCAAATTCCATGGGGACGACACTACATGGATGTCTGCACAAGTGCTAGATTGCAGGACCAGGAGACAAACACTGTGCTTGGGGAATCCTTTCTCTCAGAATGAGCGGTAACATGCGGGCTCTTTGTCCGGCTCTTGGTTACCTCATCCACCAAGGTTGCTTGCTGCAAACAACCTTGAAAAATGGCTCGAGTAAAGACCAAAGAGGGCCTCACATTTTTTTTGGAGGTGCCGGGGATTGAACCCAGGACCTCGTACATGGGAAGCAGGCAGTCAGCCACTGAGCTACATCTGCTCCCCAATGAGAGTTGGTTTTTTCATTTGTTTTTTAGGAAGTACTGGGATTTGAACCCCGGGCCTTGAACATGGAAATCAGGCACTCAACATTTTGAGCTACAGCCACACCCTGGCCTCGCATTCTTGTCATGCCTAGCAAGACTGTGCAGGGATTTGAGGACCCATTAGCTGAAAGTCTCTCCTGAAAAGAGCCCCAGGTACTTACACCAATACAGCTTGCATTCTGAGGTTAATGGGACTATCATTGGTGTAAGGGATTTCATCCTAGGCTGGTTCTGAGCTACTGGCTTGCTCCTGCCTCTCCCCCATTTCTGGTTTCTGTGCTCACTGTTGCTCCGTCTTCCATTGTATCCTGTATTCTCCTTAATAAGCCTTACGCGTTGATCACACCTTTGCCTGCATCTGAAGAGCCCCTCAGCTCCTGTATTCTCTGCTGTCATAAAGGCTGCACTGAGTTCTTCAAGACATTCCCAGACAAATTCCTCAAAGCCTGACAACTTATAGCCCAAAACAATTGCCCCATTTAGGCCAGAGTTTTGCTCAAGCCATTATTTGGCTAGCCTCACCTGAAGAAGGGCTCCAAGATTCTGCTGTTTTATATATTTATGACAGGGCAGGGCTGTCTGTCTTTGCCATCCCTTCATTTCTTTCTATCTTCAGCTCTGCTTCTCTTCAACATAATTGTGCACTGAAGTTTTGCCTCGAGGGGTGAACAGTATTAGAAAGAGAAGGATTTGTTTGTCTTATAGTTGCCCGTTCTGAGGAATATGAATCACCCAAGGACTGCAAAGGGCCATGAATCCACCTTTTCTCTCTCAGGGTAGAGCCAGGGTGGTGTGGGGTGGAGGCAACAGGGCTGAGGGCTAGAAAGGGAAAGAAGTGAGGACTCTTGGAGAAAGGGGACTTGCAGCTTGCAGGTGCCCATGGAAGGCCAGTAAGTCAGGTGGAATGATATAAAAGTATATATTTTCACAATCCTCTGCTTTCCAGTTATGTTCATTCTGGCAAAGCAATGTATCTGAAAGCTGTTTCAGGTAGTGTGGGCATAGTAGGTTACCCATCAGGACTCTCTGGTCCTAGTGGTGGTTAATACAGTTAAGAAGTAGGAGAAAGGAAGAATGGTTGGGAGAAAATAGAAGTGTAAGGGATTATGGCTGTGCGGGCATGCCTGCATTGTATGCTGAAATATGCAACAGTAAATTTATATGTATTAGTGTATGTAAACGAGTCTTTACATGATCGATGATTTTTATATGAACATGTATATAAATATTTATAAAAAACGGCTGTATATATATTTCATCATATATGTAATTAAAATAACTAGCCCATGGCATATTAAGTACTTGATACTATCGTAGTTTTATAAAGCTGACTAGGCATTTCCTAACCAGTTTTATTATGTCATATAGAATATACGTTTTGAGCGGGAAGCAAAATGTTGCATTGTACAGGCAAGGGAAGTTATATGGGAAACAAATAGAATATTTGCAAAAGACTTAAAATCTATGACTAAATGAGAAAAACAAATGACATTTATGATTCAATGTCCTTGTCAGGATATATTACAGAAAGTTCATGTCACTGACGAGCCAAAGAAGGAGACATTTATATGCTACTGACTGTGTGTCTTATGTATCTGGAGATGAATTTGTATGGTTAAAAAAAAAGAAGAAGAAGAAGAAGAAAGGAGAAAACTGTAAGACAATAGGCTATAGAGAGAGGAAAGTCCATTGAAAACATATTCATAACAGTTCTTAAATATTATTGTGTTATATTCTCAGGGATGAATCTGTGTTGACATAGTATCTGGGATTTCAGATCAAGTAGACAGGCTCACTTTGGATTAAATTCATTACCCCAAACTTGCACCAAGGATACACCTCTATCATAACAACTCAGCTGTGGGAATCATGGAATACAGGAGGGTAAGCCGGTCAGACAGGAGTCCTTGTGGTTTCAGAATAAAAGTGTAAGGTTACAGAGCCCTCAAGGAGATGTTTTTTGGATAGAGAGTGGCGAGCAAAGAATCCAACTAAGCGTGCTACTATGAGTTACTAAATTTAGGAAACCTAAAAATGTCTCATAAAGTTTCAGAATGTCAATTAACTTTTACACTACCTTCCATAGATGCCTTGTTTCTTAAGACATTGTCCTTCATTTTGGAGAATGAGAGGAGGTCAACTTCAGCACCTCTTGGATTTGTTCAAGGTCGCTGCATTGCCCCACTGGTCGAGGCTGATTGCCCTGGGCATGTGGTCGTGGCTGGACAACTTGCAGTTAAGTAGGCTTTGGACCACTGGTAGGAAGAACTCCCCCTCAAAGAAATTCATATGGGATCAGAGAACTATGAATCATGCCTGGCACCTACTAAAACGTGCTACTAGAGAGGTGGGCCTTGGAGGCCAAGACGTGCAGGAGATTAAGTGAGAGTCTCCGTGGTCTAGCACTGTAGATTACTTAGCTAACATATCCTGAGTTCAAGAAGACTTTTAATAAATGCCTGATTGATGAGCTCATTGATTAAATCCTTCATAAGTATTTCATATCCCTCATGAATTGTGGAAGCTCAACCTGGATTTGGCATGTTAATATCATTATCATTCATGTATTATAACACTGAGCAAACAAGTAATTACCTTTAGTTGATAGGACTTAAAACTTTTTTAGAATGATGGAGATGAAAAGAAGTATCAGAAATGACCCTGTTATTAGGAATTATACCTTGGCGGACAAGATGTAACCATAAAGGGATAACTAATAATGCAAAATAGTAGCAAATTGATTCTGAACACATTTATTTCCCAACTCCCTCCATGAGCTTAAAAGGCAAAGGAAACTTTGAAATAGTTTCCCTTATCCTTACCCTTTTATTCCTCTTCTATCACCCCTTTTCCATCCTGAAGCCAAACTGCTGAGATTGAAAATTTCAAAAATTTATCAGTTCTCATCATAATTTAATTTGAGAAATACAGTGTAGGCAATTGTGGAGGAAGCACTAACTGGGATTGGTAATTGATGGGTCTTATAAAGCAGCAGGACTCAGATAACTAGATATTAGCGGGATGGAGATTGCAGGAAGGAATAAGAGCTTGAATGGGCTACGTGTGAGGAATGAATAGACCTGTTTTGCTGAGGCATGTAGGGAATTTTGGAGTGATAAGGGATAGTAGGCAGATTGTAAAAGGTATTTTTCTAAAGACATATTTATTCAGTGTCATGATCAGTCTATTCCATTTAGCAATCAACAGCATGGGTGCAAACAAACAAATCTACATTAAAACCCTTTGTTGGGGAGCTGATGTAGCTCAGTGGTTGAGTGCCTGCCTCCCATGTATGAGAGTCCCAATTCCTAAAGAAAAAAAAAACAACAAAAACCACAGTTGGAATGCTTTTCACTTTCTGCAGAAGAGAAACTAAAGTAACCTGTCACACAATTAATCACAAATAGAGTCCTTGAGGTTTTTGCCCATACACATGAGTGCTGTCTAAAACATGTCTTCTCTGCAGATGTTAGGCTCTGCCACCACTGTGCTTGGCTGAGTTCATAAATCTGATGTAACCTGTAGCTTTCCTGCCACTTCTCTGGCTCTCCTCTCCTGCTAAGCCTTGTTTCTGGGCACTAATTAAAACCTTCTGCCCCTGCTATAGCCGCTGCTGCTGCAGGAACTGCTATAGCTTTCTTAGTTTCATGGCTTGGCAAAGAATTGGCCTCCAACCTCAAACGGGCTTCTGCCTCCAAAGTTTCCTCCCTCACAGTCCAACATTTGAAGGGTAATGTTGTAACTGCCAAAACCATTGTAGCTTCTGCCACCTCCAAAAGTGCTTCTATCCAGACCAAACCCATTATAGCCATCACCACTGTCACCATATTCTCAAACACCTCAGCTGCCGCCAAAGCCACCGCAAACACTGAAGTTTCTTCTGTGACCAACGTTGTCATTCTCGCCAAAGCCCCCTCCATGACTACCACCAAAGTTTCCAGAACCCACTTCATCATTTCTGACTGGATGAAGATTTTTTTAATCTCTTGCTTAGACAGAGCTTTCCTTACTTCACAGTTGTGGCCATTCACCGTACGGGATTTCTGAATGACGATCTTATCTACAGAGTCATGGTCACCAAAGCAGATCTTCTCTTCTTCCACTGCTTTGGTCAGTTATAATTTCAATTAGTTCCATTTTCCTATACAGCTCAAAATAATCTCTTAGGCTACGTTCTTCAGTGTCTTCTTTAATGCCACCAAAAAAATCTTTCTCAGTGAAGCGGGAACCTGGTCTTGGAGAGTCTTCTCTTGAGGCAGCCCTCTTTGGCTCCACAAGTCTTCCATCCACCTTGTGTGGCTTTGCATTCATGGCTACATCCAGCTCCTCCACAGTGGCATACGTGACAAACCCAAAGCCTCTGGCGTGCTTGGTGTTTGGATCTCTCATTACCACATGGTCCATGAGTGTTCCCCGTCACTCAAAATGGCTCCTCAGGCTCTCACTGGTTGTTTCAAAGCTCACCTCTCTGATGAAGAGCTTTTGCAGCTGTTTGGGCTCTTTAGGAGACTCCATCTTAGACATTAGAAAGAAATTTAATTATCATCGTATTCAATTTACTCCTTTTCTGATAATGTGTATGCGTGTATGTGCATGTGTGTGTATGTGTTGGGGTTGGGAGATGAAGAAGGTTGGCAAAGAGAGGTTTCTTGAGGCCACAAGCTAATAGCAGAAATAGACCAGAACTCATATTTCCTGAATCTTAATTTAGGACTATTTCTCTTACACACTGTTAGGTATCTATTGCAATATCAGGAGCTAACAAATGAAAGCCTGAACGAGAGTACTGCCATTTGAAATTGAGAAGTTAAGAGTTATTATAAAATAAGAATCAGTGAAGATATGATTAGTGATTGATAGTGCATTAGTTTCCGATTACTGCCGTATCAAGTTACCACAAAATTGATGACTTAAAACAACAGAAATTTATTACCTTATGTCCAAAATGAGTCCCGCTAGGCTAAAATCAAAGTCTTAGTAGGGCTGCCTTCTGGAAGCCCCAGGGGAGAATCTGTTTCCATGTCTTTTCCACCTTCCAGGGGCTGCCTGTACTCCTCGGCTCATGGCCCCTTTCCCTCTTCAAAGCCTGCAATGGCCTGTTGAGTCTTTCTCAAACTGCATCACTCTGACACTGACTCTCTTGTCTCCCACCTCTACATTCAGAGGATTCTTGTGATTACATTTGGCCCCCCGAAATAATCCAGGATTATTTAAGGTCAGCTGATTAACAACTTTAATTTTAATTTATTTTAAAATTAATTAATTTTTAATTTATTTTAAAGTCAACCGATTAACAACTTTAATTCCATCTGCAACATTAACTTCCCCAAGCCATGTAGCAAAATATATTCACAGTTTTTGAAGACTGGGACATGGACATCTTTGGGGGGGCATTTTCCTGCCTACCATAGACAGGGTACATGGAGGTAAAATAATCCAAGGATAACTCCAAAGTTTTGAATCTGAGAAATGGTAAAGGCAGTGATACTGATGGCAGATATCAGAAAACTGTGAAGAGATACTGATATCTGGGCAAATCAGCTTGAGAAATGTTGAGTGTTAATTGATAGTGTTATATTCAGATAAAATTTCCCATCATGCAACTATTGAGAACCGAGAGTTATAAATATTGCTATTTAACGAGTGCTAATTACCACTATGGTAAGAGGTTTTCCATCATCTAAGTTTTCCTATTTATATATTTAAGAATATGTGATATTTTCTGCAGTAATGCTTAAAAAATAAAATTTATTTGGTTGTCTGCTATGCACCATAAAGTTCATATTATGATGTATCTGCCTTACTATTCCCGAATTTAGTTATTTGCTTTCAAAATCATTTTTATAAGCATACACAGTTTTGTATTATATAAAAAGCTGAAAACAAAGCTCTAAAATATCTCTCATGGCACCAGTATTTTAATGGAGTCTTCAGATAGAAACACTTTTACATAGTAGCTACAGTAGCCAACGTCTAGAGGCAATTTTCCTTAGAAACTAAAAATCTTAGCAGTTGGCCACAATTCAAAACATTCTCAGATAGTTAGCTGCACATATCACTAACAGGTACCACTGTGAATTATTCCAAAGAACATTCCACAGCTAATGCCAAACTCTTATCATTTTGCAAAATTTATTTCCCCAAATATTCTGCTTTGGAAATTCATGCTGTCTTTGGTCAATGTAATGCTTAGGGTACAAGAAAAAAGAGCAGGCTTGCCAGACTTATAATGGTATATAATTAAAAACAATATTGTATCAACACAAGAAAGAACAAATATACCAAGGGGAAAGAATAAAGAATGCAGAAAAAGACAAAAATCTATACAGGAAACTTGATATATGACAGTTACAAATCATTAGGAAAAGGTTTCTGGGACAAGTGGCCATTTAAGGAAAAGGGTAAAAATGTTTCTCTACTTCACACAATACAGAAACTAAATTTCAGGTGGGATTAAGATCCCTGTATGACTAGCAAAAACCTTAAAATGTTTACAGAAAATATACGGCACTAAAAAACACCACTCTAAAGAAAGTCTTAAATATGATGATATAATACTTGAAACCTCCATCCGACAAAGGCATTATTTAAAAACTTAAAATACAAACCAAAATTGAGAAAAGATTTTTGAAATACATATACATAACAGAGGATTATTATCTAGAATATATGAAGGATCTCTGCAAGTCAATAGAATAAGATAAATAACCCAATAGAAAAAATAAGGAACAGAGAGCAAAAGTAAACAAAACCACTTTCAGAAGCAATACCCAAAGGCAATAGACATCTAAAAAGATGCTCAACTTCACCTGAATTCAAGAGAATAAAATTAAAACCACAGTGAGCTATCATTTCACCACTATCAGTTTGGCAAGAAATTTGAAATGATTGCTGATACCGAGGGACGGCCAGGGTAGGAGGAAATAGCATTCTGAAACACCGCATCAGTAAGGATGTAAACTGGTACAAATGCTTTGGAAATAATCTTATACTTTATTTAAACTGATCATAACTCTTGATCCAGAACATTTCAATTTCAGGTATCTACTCCTATAGAAACATTTGTAAACATATGCATGCAAACATGTTCAAGGAATGTTTGTTTTTTGTATTTTATTGTAGTAGTGAAAATTTAAAAACAACTTGAATTTTCATCAATAGAGCAGTGGATCAATTAATTGTGCTATATTAA
This sequence comes from Cabassous unicinctus, assembly GCA_029593785.1. Lineage (NCBI taxonomy): Eukaryota > Metazoa > Chordata > Mammalia > Cingulata > Chlamyphoridae > Cabassous > Cabassous unicinctus. The sequence goes on along the minus strand of JAQZBX010055705.1, from coordinate 8,951 downwards.
TGCGGTGGAATACTATACAGTGGTTTGAGTTGATATAAACAAAGCCTACTTCTGTTTCTATGGACACATTGTAATAATCATGCTAAGTGAAAAAGAAACAAGCTGTGAAAGCTATTTTGAATTGTATAATTTATGCAAAATGTCAAACATTTCAAAACAGCTTCCTACTTTGTTTATGGATATACACATAAGTAGTAAAAGGACCAAAAATACAAATGGAAATGATGTGCATCAACTTGATGATGGTAGTTATTTCTGGGGAAAGTGGGAAACGTAAAGCCCAGGGGTTTCAGTTTATTTTGTAACTTTTTTCCTTAAAAAAAATCTGGCGCGAAAATGGAAAAATAACTAATTTTAAAACTCAGAGGTATGTTAAGGTGTGTCTATTACATGTTTTCATTATATTTTTTTTAACATTTTTACTGAGCTATAATCCACAGTCCTTACAATTCACCAGTTTAAACTGTACAATTCAATGCTGTTAGTATACTCACAAAGTTGTGTAACCATTCACCACAATCAATTTTAGAATTTTCCTGGCCCCCAAAAGAAACCACGTACCTGTTAGCAGTCACTCCCCATTTCCCCGCAGCACTCTCCTATCCTAGGCAACTGCTAATCTACGTTCTATCTCTAAGATTTGCCTATTTTGGACATCTTATATAAATGGCATAATACAATATGTGGTCTTTTGTGACTGGCTTCTTACACTTAATAAAATGTTTTCAAGGTTTATCCATTTTGTAGCATCTATCATCTATTATAGCCAAATGATATTTCACTTATAGATTTATTACATTTTGTTTATTCATCAATTGATGGACATTTGGATCGTGTCCATTTTGGAGTATTATGAATAATCTGTTATAAACATTTGTGTACAAGCTTTTGTGGATGCATTAGCTAGGAGTGGCATTACGGGATCATGTGGTAACTCTATGTTTAACATTTTGAGGAAATGCCAAACTGATTTCCAAAGTGACTGCATCATTTCACATTCCCACTAGTAATGTGTGAGGGTTCCAATTTCAGGGATTGAACCCGGGACCTTGTACACGCAAAGTTGGCACTCAGCCACTGAGGCACATCGTCTCTCTCTCTGTCCTGAGCTAGTTTTTTCACACTTGCTTGCTTGTTGTTTGTTCTTTTGGTTTTTAGGAGGCACCAAGAACCAAACTCAAGTCCTCCCATGTGGGAAGCAGGCGCTCAACCGCTTGAGTCGCATCTACTCTCCTCTGTGTTTTTGATCATAGCCATCCTAGTGAGTGGGAGTGTCATCTAATTATGTTTTCATTTTCATTTCCTAGTAACTAATAATGTTGAGCATCTTTTCAAGCGCTTGTCTTTAAATCTTTTTGAATATATGAAATATTTTAATATTTAACTTTCAAATTAAACCTTGATATGGAAACTGAGGGCATATATAGAACATGTTGACATTGACTTGGGGAAGTGTTGAAAAAAGAATAATAATTTTCATACTTTCTCAGACACATATTGGGGCAACACTGCACAGAAGAATTCTCAATCAGTGGCAAAGAGAAAAGTGGTTAGTAGATTATTAATGTAATTATGTAACAATGTAAAACCTCCATTTTACAGTTAGAAGGAAGGGTATGTAAGGGTGTCAGTGCCATCAATGAGTCCTTATCCATAACCATTTTTTTTAAGCTTTGCCATTCTTTTTATTCCTGTTTTTAGAAATCCACAAGTACTAGGTACTGTTTTACACTTGGAAATATTCATTTTTTTCTTTATGGAAAATGGATATTTCAGAAACAGATTTACAAACCTTTATGGGATTTGTTACAAACCAACGTGGACTACATTGGTATCTTAACCTTAACCTTAACCTTGATTGCAATCTTATAGCAGGTTAACTCCATTCACATAGTAAAAGTTGTCTAAATTGGGAAATGTTAAACTCTTGATTTTTTGGAATGAATGTCACTATTTTTTTAAAAATCTCTTTAAAAATGCCTTTCTATAGATTATTAAAAAGTAAATGACTAAAGAGGAAATTCTTTAGAATAAGGTTAACCTTTTGTCTCTTTGCCCTGAGAGCCCACTTGGGAGGCTGTCGCATTGCTCTGGGTGACAGCTGGTCCAAGGTGGTGGTGATGAACATAAAGGGAAGGGACAGCTACTAAATATGCAGGAGGAGGGTCCACAGGTTTGGGTGACTGATGGGCCATGGGGGCAGGGAGGAGAGGAAGAGGCAGGGAACATGCAGAGAAAGTGATGCCCAAGTAAGCACAGCATTTCTCCTTGGTGCAGTTCACTGTGAGCTGCTCCTGCGGTGAAGTCTGAGAGGAAGCTGAGATGATGACTGACAGCTTTTAGGCTAGAGGTAGTCCAGTCCTTCAGGCTTTCTCTCTTTGCCAAAAACAGGGCCATTATGACCTCTGGGCTTGAGACTGAGTAGAAGCACAGAAACATGTTCCAATCCCCGATCCATTCAGGAAAATACGTTCTGACTGTGAAAATGTGGCACTGTTATTTAAAAAAAAAAAAAAAAAGTACGCTGTGTGCCCCGGGGCAGTGTAGTGAAGTGGCTGTAAGTGAGGGTTCTGGTCCACCGACTCCCGTCGGTTGGCAGGTGCGGCTTTGGGTACTTTCTTAGCCTCTCTCTGCCTCAGTTCATTTACCTGTAAACCAGGACTGCACACAGTAGTAGCCATGTGTTCCTAGCATCCGTGGTTGTTGTTTTGAGTAGCCACAGGATTTTTTTCTTCAGGGATGCTGTTTCGGCTTCCTAGCTGCTACACTAATCCCACACAATAGGAATTTATTGGCTCTTGGTTTCAGAGGCTCGCTCCCTCCCAGGGTCAGTGTCTCCTGGCTAGCCGGCAATCTTTGGGGTTCCTTGGCTTTTCCGTCACGTGGCAATGCACATGGCAGCATCTTTGCTTTCTCTTCGGGGTTCCACTGGCTTCAGCTTCTGGTGGCTCCCCAGGCCCCTCTCTCCGTGGCCTCTTTCTGAGCCCTCCTGCAACAGCGCTGAGACCCGTCCACCTTAAATGAAGTAACCTCATCAAAAGGGTTCACTCTCACAGGAGTGGATTAGATTGAGAACACGTTGCTGTAGGGTACATGACTCCAAACCACCACGGGCGATGAGAATTATAACTGATCAACTTTTCTGTCTTCTTTGGATGCTAGAAAATGCAAAACCTAGTTTTTAACTCCCCCCGAGCAGTTACATAGACCTAATGTAACATATCATTTGATACTGATTTGTCTTACTATCCTATTCACAAGGTATCTTCTTTCCTTATTTTTTTTTTAACAAATCACTTTTATTGGTACATATTAATAAAGCATCCATCCATCCAAAGTGCTCCACAACCATTTTTATGCAATGGAATACTAGCAGAATAGTAGAATTGGAGCACAATGAAACACAGAAGCTAGCAGTGCTCTCCCTTAGATTATTTAAAATAGAGAGCTGTAAAATCTGGGACAGAAACTTCTAGTGAAAACAGTTTGTTCTATGAAAGTATATTAAGTTTAAAAAGCAGACACTGATCTCTACTACAGACTGTTGTAATTCAAATTCCTTTAAAGGTTTGATGAAATTTGAGTATTAGGTCAACCATCAGATCAATATATTCTTCTAGTCCCTGGATAGTATGACTGTGCCAGAAAATGACACGATAGTGGTAGACATTACAGAGAGCTCTGTTGAAGTCACAGTTAGTATAAATTGAAAGAATTCATCAAATCTTTGCTTCCTGAAATACTCTCATTCATTTCAAAGACCTTGCTTGAGGAGAAAGCACACTTTTAAAAAAAATGAGGCAGGAACATTAGAAATGTGTTAATAGCAAAGAAAATCAGTAAGCACATAGAAAGATAGACTTCCCTTAGCAGCCATGCTGGAATTAACAGTGATATATCTGTATTTTAAACATTTGAGCTGGCCTAAGTATGATCAGTTTAATTCCCATATTACATTAAAGAATCAGTAATAACATCAACCAAAGGTAATTAAATATTATCTAATTTTTCTTAAGTATTTTTTTTTTTCATCCTCCTCACTAATTTCTATTTTGGTCAGCTAATCTGGAAATTAAACGAAGAAGCAGCCTCCAGGGTACTTGAGTTCTAACAAAAGAAAGGACACGTGCAAATCTCTTAGGATTAGAGTAGCTACTGTGCATGACCAAGAAGATTACTGGCCAGTTGTTGACTCCGTGAGCGAGGCACTCCAGGAGCACATGACGTAAAAAGGAAGCTGATAAGTAAACATAGCAACACAGAGTCATCCATGCCGAAGGATAAGTATCCACAGAGTTTTAAGAGGGAAGAGAGAAGGGCGCCCCAGCCGAATTCTAGTCATAAAAGGCTTCATTGAAAAGGTGTCTCTTGAGCTGAGTCCCCATAAAACGAGCTTCAGAGAAAGATCCAGGTGAAGGGTTTGGGGTGTGAATTACACACAAAGAGAGTATCATGAGCCCAGAGGCAAAAGGGAGAACAGCACATCTGAAGAAATGCTCAGAATTCAGTTACACGAGCTGTGTGCCATGCTGAAGAATTTGAGCTTCTTCCTGAAGATAGCAGGGGGGCATGAAAGGTCTTACAGCAGGTTATTAATATGATTCAATGTGATTTAGATGTTGAGGCCTCAACAGACTGTGACTAAAAATAAGATCATACTTACTTTCAGTGATCAATTTATGCTGATGTAATGACAAGCATTTCTATGCCGGTGTTGCTATGGCAGCTGTTGTTCTCTGTACATGACATTTATTAATTTGTTTAAGCCAGCCTTCTCTGCTTTGTAGCACAATAGGCTGCTCCTCTCTCCACCAGCCCCCGTGAGCTGCCTGCCTCGCTGGGCACGGCTGCCTCCCGGGCAGCCTTGGCTGCCTCCACACTGCTCTCGGATCAGCTGTCCTGCTGCCCACTCTTTTGCTTTGCCCCAAGCAAGTCCACAGGCTCATTCCTCATTTCTTTTATTTCATCGCAGGACCGGCGAGATCAGACTGTAACTTCTATTGGGACCTCACTGAAATTTGGGTTTTTATAGAAAGGAGAATTAAGTACAACTTCTGAACAAATCCCTCTCTTCTCCCTTCTCCCATCAGGCAGATTCCTTGACTCAATCTACCTTCCAGGGGCATCTCATTCATTCTCACAAAATCATTTCACGCATCTTGCTTAAGAGACAAAAATCAAAGCATTTCCTAGCCCAAGAGAGAAAGACCTCTCCCCTCTCCCACTTCCCATCTATCACCCAGTTTACTGTCCGTATTTGCAGACTTGGGATTTACTTAGTGGATAGATGATTGACAGGGGAAACATATTCCCTTCAGGGAAAGCACCATTTCCACCTGTTGCTTTCATAGTCCTATCAGGATGATCACAAAATCTAGTCTCTTTTAACTACTACGATTAATATGATTCAAATTCTTTCTCATCAAGGGCCTGGAGAAACACCAAGAAGGGCATGGGTAAAGAACTAGGTTTCTTATAGTGTGATAGATAAGAGCTGTACTCTGAAGTCAGAATTTAAGACCTGGCTCTGTCACTTACTAGACTATGTGACTTTGATAATTTAATTAACCTAAGTCACAGTTTTGTCATCTGTAAAATGAGATTAAATAATAATACCTATATCAAAGGTTGTTGTGAGGATAGAATGAGATAAGATAGCACTTGGTAGCAATTATTATTATTTATTTTTTATAATTTTTGTTCTTCCTTTTCTGGTGATCTTTTTCATGTTCGTGTTGTTCTGTATTAATATTTTCCTAATAGCAAAGCTTTTATACAATAGCAGACAATTCATAGTCTTTCCTGCCTCTACAATTCTTTGGAATATCAGTTATTTTAGTTTGCTTTTTTTCTAATGCACGTTTTCTGGCTTTAATTGTTGCAAAGGAATGGCTTCTCTTTTATCTGAATTTTATACTCTGATTTTTTCTACTAATTTATCTATATCTCCCAACATTTCAGGAAAAAAGAATACTTTTAAGAATGTATGCAATTAAAAGAAGATAAAATGAATAGATGAGAAAAATTTGTATACAGGCTAAGAAAATATAGCAAAGTAAAATCAAGGCAGCTTCAGATTTGGTCCTAAGCTTCCTAGTAGGCAAGAAGGGAAGGTATCAGTTAAGTAATTGCTACTATCCACAAGCTAAAACAAAAGACACCTGTCTTTTCCTGGAATTAAGATCATGCATTCCAGTGAGGAGGTAAATTATTTCCTTGTCAACCTCACCACAGCAATTCCACAGTAGATTGCCGGGGGTAACATCTTCCATTTGCCTCTGTTTCTTTCTGAACTGCGCTTCAGTCCTGGTTTTGGAAGTTTTAGTGCCCAACCAGGAAGAATAGTGCCCAGGTGGACCTCAACCTGGAAAAAGGAGGACCCTGAGCAGAGCTGGGAAATCTTCCGAGTTTGTCATAGGACTCTACATCTATCCTTTTGTATACATATATATATTTTATTAACTTTATTTTGTACATTTAATAATTGAAAATATAAACAATTAAAAACTAAAAAGTAAACACATGAATAAATATATACATTTCTCAATTAACTGTAATGGATACATATAAAATTTTTTTTTAATCAAACAATATGTTACACAATATATTTGGTTCATAGTAATGCATTCATACAGTATTTGTTCTTTTGTGTCTGGCTTGCTTCACTCAACATAATGTCCCCCAGGTTCATCCATGTTGTCATATGCTTTACGACTTCATTTCTTCTTACAGCTGCATAATATTCCATCGTGTGAATACGCCACAGTTTGTTTATCCATTCATCTGTTGATGGACACCTGGGCTGTTTCCAACTTTTGGCAATGGTGAATAATGTTGCTATGAACATCGGTGTGCAGATGTCTGTTCGTGTCACTGCTCTCAGTTCTTCTGGGTATATACCCAGTAGTGGTATTGCAGGATCACATGGCAAGTCTATATTCAACTTCTTTAGGAACTGCCAAACAGTCCTCCATAGTGGTTGTACCATTCTACATTCCCACCAACAGTGAAGAAGTGTTCCTATCTCTCCACATCCTCTCCAACACTTGTAGTTCTCTGTCTTTTTAATAGTGGCCATTCTGATAGGTGTGAGATGATATCTCATTGTAGTTTTGATTTGCATTTCCCTAATCATGAGTGATGTTGAGCATTTCTTCATGTGTTTTTTTGCCATTTGTATTTCTTCTTTGGAGAAATGTCTATTCAAGTCTTTTGCCCATTTTTTAATTGGGTCGTTTGTCTTTTTATTGTTGAGTTGTAACATCTCTTTATATATCCTGGATATTAAACCTTATCAGATATGTGATTTCCAAATGTTTTTTCCCATTGAGTTGGCTGCATTTTCACCCTTCTGACAAAGTCCTGTGAGGTGCAAAAGTGTTTAATTTTGAGGAGGTCCCATTTATCTGTTTTTTCTTTTGTTGCATGTGCTTTGGGTGTAAGGTCCAAGAAACCACCACCTACTACAAGGTCTTGAAGATGTTTCCCTACATTTTCTTCTAGTAGTTTTATGGTCCTGGCTTTTATATTTAGATCTTTGATCCATTTGTAGTTGATTCTTGTATAGGGGGTGAGGTAGGGGTCCTCTTTCATTCTTTTGGTTATAGATATCCAGTTCTCCCAACACCATTTGTTGAAGAGACTGTTTTTTCCCATTAGCGTGGGCTTGGTAGGTTTGTCAAAAACCAGTTGACTGTATAGGTGAGGGTATATTTCTGGGTTCTCAAGTCTATTCCACTGATCGATGTGTCTATCTTTATGCCAGTACCATGCTGTTTTGACCACTGTAGCTTTGTAATATGTTTCAAGGTCAGGCAGTGAAATTCCTCCCACATTGCTCTTCTTTTTTAGAATGCTTTTGGCTATTCGGGTGCACCCACCCTTCCAGATGAATTTGGTAATTGCCTTCTCTAATTCTGTAAAGTAAGCTGTTGGGATTTTGATTGGTATTGCATTGAATCTATAAATCAGTTTGGGCAAGATTGACATCTTCACGATATTTATTCTTCCAATCCATGAACCAGGAATGTCTTTCCATTTGTTTAGGTCTTTTAAAATTTCTTTTAGCATTGTTTTGTAGTTTTCTGCATACAGGTCCTGTATTTCTTTGGTTAAATTAACTCCTAGGTATTTGAGACTTTTTGTTGCTATTGAAAATGGAATTTTCCTCCTGATTTCCTCCTCAGGTTGTTCAGTACTAGTGTACAAAAATATTACTGATTTTTGCGTGTTGAACTTGTATCCTGCCACTTTGCTGAACTCATTTATTAGTTCAAGTAGCTTTGTTGTGGATACTTCAGGATTTTCTAAGTACAGGATCATGTCATCCGCAAACAGTGAGAGTTTTACTTCCTCTTTTCCTATTTGGACGCCTTTAATTTTTTTGTCTTGTCTAATTGCCCTAGCTAGAACTTCTAGTACAATGTTGAAAAACAATGGTGACAGTGGGCATCCTTGTCTTGTTCCTGATCTTAGAGGGAAAGCTTTCAACCTTTCCACATTGAGTATGATGTTGGCTGTGGGTTTTTCATATATGCCTTTTATCATATTGAGGAATTTTCCTTTTATTCCTATCTTTTGAAGTATTTTTATCAAAAAAGGATGTTGGGGGAAGCGGGTGTGGCTCAATGGATAGAGCCCCCGTTTACCATATGGGAGGCCCGGGTTCGCTTCCCGAGGCCTCCTTCTGAGGGCACGCTGGCCTGAGCAGTGCGGTGGGCTGATGCAGCAACCTCACAGCAGGAAGCGGGTGTGGCTCAATGGATAGAGCACCCGTTTACCATATGAGAGGCCCTGGGTTCGCTTCCCAGGGCCTCCTAGTGAGGGCAGGCAGGCTCGCGGGGCACCGTGGGCTGATGCGGCAAGACCTCACAGCAAGGGGGAGATAAGGAGACACAGAGAAGACACGCAGCGAATGGACACAGCAACACAAGCGGCAAGGGGGGGATAAA